>CAUYPO010079900.1:0-43427 GCA_963574435.1 Cheirogaleus major | reverse complement strand
CCAAATAAGGTCACATGCTGAGCTACAGAGAGTTAGTACTTCAATACATAAATTTGGGGAGGGACACAATTTAACCCATAACAGTCTGCCCTCTGTCCTCCTAAAATTCACATCCTTTTCACATCCAAAAGGCTGTCACTCATTCCAATGTCCTCTAAAGTCTTGACCCATTCCAATGTCAACTCTAAGTCTAAAATATCACCCAAATATCATCTGAATTAGATGTGGGTGATACTCAGAGTATGGTTTAGCCTGGGGCAAAATTCTTCTTTGTGAACCTGTGAAACCAGACAAGTTATCTGCTTCCAAAATACAAAGGTGGGAAAGGCATAGGGTAGGTATTCCATTCCAAAAGGGAGAAATTAGAAGAAAAACAGGGTTCTGGGTCCTAAGTGAGTCTGAAATGTAGGAGGGTAAATTCCATTAGATCTTAAGGCCTGAGAATAACCCTCCTTGGCTGGATGCTCCTTTGTCTGGGGTCACCCCCTCAACCCTGGGGAGTGATCCTACCATCTGGGATGGAGGAGGTGGCTTCTCCCTCTGGAACCGAGAAGGTGGCTCCACCCTCGGGGGCCTTCTCTTTTCTTGAAAGATAACAAGTTTGCAGCCAAACAGTTCTATAAGCCCCTTTTCTGCCTGTAGAATCCCAGAAGTCTAGCTTCCTTCCTTCCTTTTGCCCCATCTCTGTCCCCTCCCAGCCAAGTCAGCAGTACTTTTGCTAAGATGGTTGATTGGCCCCATAAGTCATGCACTGTATGTCTATAGCAAACACTTGTCTGCCCACACCCTTAGTGTTCTCTCCAGAGTACGCTTTTTCATTTTTTGCAATATATAGGCTGAGACTTTTCCACATCTTCAAGTTCTGATTTCTTTTGCTTAGCAGCTACTTCTTCAATTTATCTTTCTTCTCTCACATTTTATTATAAGCAGCAAAGAGAAACCAGGCCACGTCTTCAACACTTTGCTTATAAATCTCCCCAGTTAAATATCCAAGTTCATCACTTACAAGTTCTACTTTCCACAAACTGCAGAACACAATTAAGCTAAGTTCTCTGCCACTTTATAACCAAGATTGTCTTTCTCGATTATATCTTCCATGGTCCTATTCCCAAACAAGGGGTCAGATTCTGAGTATTGGGAGGTAGGACTTCAAACCATGAATTTGGGGAGAACACAATTCAACCCATAACAACCTGTTAAATTTTCGGTGTTCTAGAAGGACTCAACTACCCCCTCACTCAAGTTCCAAATTGTGTTTTTGGCATGGATTCTCTCAAATGACAAGGTAGTTAACAGAGATGTTGGCTTCTATGGAGCTGATTTCATGGCTGCCTGAGTTGCCAGGGTGAGGTTTCAACCCTATGTCCTAGCCTAACTTAGTTGGCAAGCATTAAATAATAATAGCCACCATTTATTAAGTTCCTGTGATTTGTGAGGGATTGTACTAGAGTCATTATAGATACTATATAATATTTAGAATAACATTGAAAAGTACTATTTATAATCCTCATTTTACAGATTAGAAAACTGAGGCTAAGATAGCTTAGGAGACTTGCCCATGGTCATAAAGTGCAGAGATCCATGCCTTGCAGTGTCTCAGAGGCCCTTTGGGATGCTTGAGTCAGTCTGGATTCATCTGCAGAACTAACTGTTGTCTGATCTTCACTGGGGAGCCCATCAACACAGCCTTATCCCTTTTGGCGCTCTATATCCAGATACCCAGGAATCTTCCCAGTTAAAAACAATTTTTAATTCTGGTTGGTTTTTCAATTCATTATCACATCCAGAGATTAAATCAGTGATCTGTTGACTTGGTCGGCACCCAAGTCTCTGCCTGGCTCTTTTCAGCCCCTTCATGGAGGTCAGGATCCTGCTCTTGAAGTCTTGGCCACAGCATGCGGTTCTGTGCCCATTTGGAAGGACCTGTTTGGGGCAGGACTTGCTAGCAGACATGTGACTCTGCTTATTTGAGACTGAATTCAGCTTAAATCACACCCTAAATTTTCCAGGTCCTCTTGGACATTGTAATTGGCACTGCTTGCACTTCCCTTAGGTTGGGAGAGGCTGGCAAGTGAGGGAAATCACTATTGCTGGATAATCAGTTAATTAGTTAAATAAATGTCTTAAGCACCTATTATTGTCAGGCACTGTATTATATGTCAGTTTAACAATAATGAAAATCATGGCCACGATCCCTTCCCTCCCAGAGCATTCCAATTTCACCCTGGACCCAGTGAATGCTCCTATTCTTGAAGTCCCATCATCGAGACCCCAACGTGCTTCACAGCCATGGCTGTGTGAACTTGGCGGAATATATATGCAGGACAGAAACCCACAGAATACTGAAAGTGAAATTTGAAAATTATCTCTGCTCTAATAAATTTCAGATTATAGCCACACTATGTTACTCCGATTCACATGCATTCCAATACCCTTGCTTCATTTAGGCGGTAAAGCGGCGGAGGTACAGCTCATATTCTGTCTATGCAGAGGCCAAAATTTGGAGAGACTCACAGGAATGCGTGTTGTATTTGCGAATGCCACTCACGTTGTGTGCTACGGAGCCAAAAGTTTGGTAATAGCACAACTGTTAGGGCAACTACAAAAGATCATGGCAGATCCTAGTCAAATGTCCCTGCTTCCCTTCCACAATCCACAATATATCTCTCATTCCATAAATTCTTCTAAACATGCTTTGATTCTATTTATAAATGGCCTGCACCACCTCAAGGGCTAGTAAGTCCCATACATTTCCTACCTGCTGCGTAAAGTTGTATTTCCTTTCAATTTTTCCCAAATGGCTTTCTTCCAATTTGGAGGCTGCTCCCTCTGCCCCATGTGTAGGGTTAGCTGAACGAGGCCCAGTTCCACTTCTCACTCCCCTGCATCATTATCTTCAGAGACTGGATGGGATTATTTCTGAGTCCTGATCTTTTCAGGCTGAGGAAGCTGTATCATGTGAAACCTTTTCTAGTACTGCACAGGCCGCTTACCCTTGATCATCCTGGCTTCTCTTCACAACGGGCCTGCGCTGGCTGTTAAATCTCCAGAAGTGTGGCACCCAGGACAGCAGGGGGGCTCCCCAGCAGGACCCCCACCTGCATCCCTTGCCGGCGATAATGAAATCTCTTGGCCCCATCTTCCTCAGTTCTTATCCCCCCCTCAAAAGATGCCTTTGGCCAGGAGAGTGTCCCTCTGAGAATTCTAAAGTGGCAAACATCCCGCACAAAAAAGGGAAGCAAATCTCCTCTGGGCTCGTGTCATGAGCTGTCATTCCAAGCGTCTGATTTTAGATTCTGAAGTTCTGAAAGCCCCCAAAGAGTGGCATCACCCACCGAGAGGCTGCATGGCCAGCCAGGGAGAGTCTCTTGATGCAGGCTTTATTTCAAGTATGAGGACCTGGCTTATTAGAGGCACTAGGGGGAAAACCCACACCTGAGACTTCTCACATGCTTGTGAAATTCGGATAGAAGAAGCAGCATTGTTGGGATCAATCGGAATCAGCCGGCCTCCTGGCTGGAGGGAGATGGCCGAGGAGGCAAATGGCGAAGACTTTGAATGTTCTGCCTGAAACAAAGTGCCCCGGCTCCCCGGGGCTTGGACAAGGATGAATGAAATCTGCTTTGGCTTGTTCTGACATCCAGTCCCTGGAGTGAATGGCGTCTGCTGCGGGAGGCAGGGGATTCTGTTCTTCCTTTTCAATAGGAGCCTTTGTGCTTCCTGGTTTAGAATCTCTCAACCCTGCCATTCCTGCTGCTTTTAAAGGGTAGCTTGTCAACACTGAATGTTGGGTGAGCCTTGAAAAGGTGATCTTGTTCTTGGAAAAATGCTGATTTAAAATTGTCTTCCTCCATGCTTTCAACTGATCAACTCAAAGACTTGGCTTAACTAAGGGTGGGCCAATGAGAAAGAAAAGGAAAGATTTGATACCCCTGCTTTTTAGGGAACACTACCCAAAGTGACACTCTTTTATGTTTAACCCCTTGTAGGGAGAGAAACCAAAGTCGGGGAGGGGAGGGAAGAAAGGGGTCGAGAGGAAAGACAATGGATGTGCTAACATGAGCATGGCTTTCAGGTCAGGCAAATCCAATTCCCTCTGGCTGGCTGTGTGATCTCAGGCAAGCTAATTAACCTCTCAGGGATAATGAAACTTATTGTAAAAGGTTGGCATGAGAAAAAATATAATGTTTACATAATGTGTAGCACATCATAGTTATACAATAAATGTTCTTTTTTTCATTTTCAGAGGCACTATCAAAAGTCCTTCTAACAAAGGAAATGCTTGCCAATATATAAGCATGCATTATCTCCTTGTTTAATTTCCTTTTTGTGCATGCTGTGGGACAAAGATATGTCAGCCAACACGTTCATGAGAAAGTTAGGTTGTGACTCTGAGGGCAGGCAAAGGGGCCAGTCCTTAGCCTCGGCAGAAACTGGGCAGGATGTCCTTTAAGGATGCGGGAAAGATCTGGGATGGAAGTCCTCCATGAGGACAGGTCCAGGAAAAATGATCTTGCTTCCTGAGTGTTAATGATGGAGCAAATGTTAGAACAGTATATATTGATTGCATGGTTGCTACCAGTATAGAAAGCGATTACCTTTATTTTTAACTTTTTTGCAAGTGGAAACATGGCCTAAAGAACATGGCAAGGTGTGAAAACATAGATAGAAGTTGCAGAACTCAAAGGGCCTCAATTACTTGAGAACAAAAGAAGAGTGTCTTGCGATGGGTAAAACAGAACCGAGCCACCTACCTGGGCCATGAGGTAGCCCCAGGGTCTGTTTGCCGTGGGCAGGCTTAACTTCTCCTACCTGCCATTCCACACAAGCTCTGTCATTCTGGGGAACACCTGCCCAGATACTCTTCTTTCTCCATGTGATCTGCTTTCCCAACAGCTCGGGCCCACTTAAGGGACCCCTCATTGGACTCTCATTCTACCTGCATGTGCTTTTTTAATAACGCATTTCATGTCTTATTGTTTTAGTCTTGGGAGGGGGTCTACTTTAAGAAAAAGAATACAAAATTAGGCATAAAAATATTTATTTAGAATGAGAAAAGAAATCATAACACCTTACAAATTTTAAACGCTGACACATATCACAGACTTTGGGGAAACTGCTCATTGTTTTCATCAGTGAATCCACTGACAAATCTCTCTCCTTTATTTATAAATTTTTTAATTTCAAACTCTTTAATCACTTTTTCCTATGATAATGATTTTGTAATATTTATAGAGAAAATAGAATGATAATTCACTCTTTTTCCTATCATAATTGATTTAAAAATTTTTTTATAATTTGTGATTAAGAATAGTTTTATTCAGTTTCACAACTTGTGATTGGTAATTTCATGTAAATTGTTAGTATTTTTTGTCAAGTTTTGGGAAAACACCAGTCAAGTTTCTTTCCTATAGAACTGTAAGATTTCAGGGCGTTTCACTTTTTTTTTTTTTGGTTTGTTTATTGACTAACTTTCAGTATTTTTTGAATTGATGATGTTAAGAATGTTCCTGGAAGTGAGCATGGCCAGCAATAACTTAATTACACTTGGAAGTGACCACATTCCACATAAATACATTCCACTAGACTCAAACTCAATGTTTCCCTAACTCAGCTTCCCAAAAGCTGCATTCCCTAAGTGCCCAAGACCACTCTAGTGGCTTTTAACTCTGAGAGGAAAGATCTTGAGGATAAATTAGATTGTTTAAGAGACAGCAGTAAACCAATTGAAGTCAAACTAACTTTTGCAAATTTTATAAAATTATCTGACCTTAAGCTTTACTGGTGTCACGGATAATCTGCCTGTGTCCCCTTGGCGCCGGAACTGCCCACACTGGCACCTGGTAGACAGTCAGCTGGGTGAGCCAAGGGTGCTCCAAACCCTGCTTTACATGGTCACCTCTTTAATGCTCTCCCTTCTTCCTCCTGCTGTCCAGTCCTGCTCAGCCTCAGAGGGCCAGCTCACGTTCACCTCTTCCACCATGGTCACCTGCTCTTGTACAGTTCACATTGACTTTTCACCTGCCATTGTCACATTCCGGGTGGGATGATCATCAACCTGGAGGCAGGAACACCCAGCACAAATAATTCTTAACAAATGGATTTTAAAATCCATCTGTTTCCTATGGTTAACTAATTGGTGACTGGCATCTTGACCTGGACCACTCGGTAGAACCAGATGTTCTTCAAGTTATTTTAAGGACTGCTTTATAAATGGAATTTTGACTCCTTTTTCCAAAGATAAAGGAAAGCCTGCTGGGTTATTGCTCTCTGCCTACGGATTATACAGAAGAGAAAAACCTTTCATAGATGACTGATTTCTAAAACAGATGTGCCAAGTTCCTTGGGCTAAAACCTCTTTAGTTGGAAATGATCAGGGCATTTTTAATATGAGTTTTCAGAACATGGACTTTGAGCAATGCTAATAACGATCAGCGTGATGGTGACTTGGTTTCAGGGTTTTGAGGTTTTCGAGTGCTAATAAAACTGGCCCAGAGGAACATGAACTCACCTGATATAGCAGAACTAATGAAGGACTCAAAGCACAAAGTATCTCTTGTCGGAACGGAAGTATTTGTGCGTGGGCCTCATCCCACGATGCGCTTGACAAGGACAGAAATAGAAAACCGTTTGTGGCCTCGTGGCAGAGACTTTCCTGGCATCTTGGTTTATTTTTCCTACTATTGTACTTCATTCCGTCCTAAAAATCTTTTTTTTTTTTCCCCCCTTTTTGCCTTTTCAGTTGGCTTCAGCACCTTTGTGAGTTTTCATCAGCACATTTCATTCTTTACTGAACAATGAGACTATAAGAGAGGAAGAAATGAGGAAGCGAGTCTATTACTAATTATGATGCAGAAGTCAGGGGGGTTGTGCTGGCTTCCCTGTTGTTCATCCAAATCATGTTGGTAATTTTCCTTGGCACATGCAAGAGGGAGATGAGGGTTCCTGTATTTAAACAAGAACTGTGAGCATGAGGGTTCCTCTCGGAGGTAGGATAAAAGTGATTATTTATTGAGTACCTACTGTGTACCGGGCTCTGTGTTTGGCACTGAGAGCAACAGGGAAAGACAGATTTGTTGTCCTCAGGGACAGAAGGTTGTCAACCTTGCAGCACAGTGACTGCAATCGCTGACCGAACACCTTCTGTGTGTCAGGAACGGTGAGAGAGGCAAGACAGCCTCTACCCAAAAAGGGTGCGCAGGGCAGAATGCAACAACGCCAGAGAGCCGGTCTTACGTCCCTGGGCAGAGAGGGAGAAACCAGTGTAGGCTGGTAGGGGAGAGAAGGGCAGAAAAGAAGCACGGTGCTCCCTGTATGCTGTTGAGTTCACAGCAGCTGCAGGAGGTAGCGATTATCCCAGGGAAAATATGAGTGGTCCTGAATCAGAGAGGTTGATTATCCTTCTCAGTGTCACACAGCTGGATGCAGAGCTTCTTGGAGGCCAGGAGTGTCTTATTCATCTGTGTGTCTTCAAGATGCCCTGATACAGAGTTAACCCTCGGTCACTTCTCAGGAAGGAAAGAAGGGCTGAAGCGCCGGGAGCAGGTTTCAAAGTCAGACCTATCAGATCCCGGGGTCTGTGGACTTCCCTCTATTTCCACTGCGAGTTCTGCTGACAGAATTGGAGAATTAAGGCACGATCGGCTTAGAGGAACACACCAAAGTCCATTTTTAACACTCTTGAGGCTCCATGACAGTGGGGATTCCTACAGATCCCCGGGAGACACAGGACCGATACCAAGGAGAGAGTTCAGGACTGGAGCATCGTGAGGACTGTAGGAAGGAGCTGACATGGGTGTCCAAGGAGGAAGGGGGAAGGAAAGAGGCCTGGGCCTGGGAACATGACCTTCCTAGCTTTATTTGAATGGTCTAGATTGGGTGGTGCCTTGGAGATCACCCAGTATGCCACCTCACCTTGCAAGTGAGAGACGTTGAGAACTGGGAGGTTAAGTATTTAATAATTACCCGAGGCACATGATAGTGAGTGGTTGGGCTGATGCTAGAACCCTGCTCATGTGCTCCTGCACCTCCCTTTCTTATTTTGATTTCCTCGTGAACACCCACAAACAAATATCTATGTGTCCACTGTCACTGGTGTGCATCTTTGCTTTGTATTTCTTTTCTTTCTTTCTTTTTTTTTGGAGACAGAGTCTCACTCTGTTGTCCGGGCTAGAGTGCCATGGCGCCAGCCCAGCTCACTGCAACCTCAAACTCCTGGGCTCAAGCGATGCTCCTGCCTCAGCCTCCCGAGTAGCCAGGACTACAGGCATGCGCCACCATGCCCAACTAATTTTTTCTATATATTTTTAGTTGTCCAGCTAATTTCTTTCTATTTTTAGTAGAGACAGGGTCTCGCTCTTGCTGAGGTTGGTCTCAAACTCCTGACCTCGAGCAATCGATCTTCCCACCTGAGCCTCCCAGAGTACTAGGATTATAGGCGTGAGCCACCGTGCCTGGCCTCTTTTCTCTAAAAACAGAGTAAGGGCACCGAGACAAGTGTTAAAATGCAAGAAAGTTTCCTGTTTTGCTTGTTTCATGGCATTTCTGTAACACAGATCATTTGGTCATTGGTCTCTAAAAAGATAAGACACGGAGATCTTGGCACATAGTGTCCAATATTTAGCACGGCTCTCCATGCGATTTTACACAAATATGGCAAGGATCTGATAGAATGATGCTATAAAGAATATCCTGTGTACAAATTTGATAAGCTCTTAACAATATGGTGCCTGACAGCCTCTCACTTAAAGGGAAGACATCCCATCAATCAGCATGAAGCATGCTAAAATCTCCGCTTCTGTGAAGTTCTTTATGCCTGCAAAGCAGCTTTCTTCTTTCCGACTCTAAGTGTCTTTAATATAATATGCCAACTGTGGCAATTGGAAGCATAACGAACAGTAAGTTGCTTTCTTACTTTCAAGAACTTGTTATTCCCCTGACACCAGCAAGACTGTGGCTTCTGAGTGATGCATTAGAATTTTTTTCGGTTCTCCATCCTCTGCTCTCTTACCCAACTTGGAGTGCAGGGCAGAAGCAGGCTACTATCGATCCAGCCTTCACGCTGAGCTGGGCACTGGGCCAGATGATTTCTGTTCACCCTCTTACTTAATCCTCACGGTGGTCTTGGAAGGGTGGTGGGTGAGGGCTGCAGTCGTGTCTCCTGGTAGCGATCAGGAAAGTGAGGGTTATGGACTGAATTGTGTCCTCCCCAAATTCATAGGACAAGTGCACTTAGATTTCTGAGCTCTCCTTAACTCACTCGCAAAATGGGCAAAATAATACTCCCTACCTTAGAGAGCTGACGTGAAGAACAGATGAGGAATTAGATGCTCCCCGGAACATGCCCCACACAGAGCAGAGCCCGTCACATTCTCTATATCATATTGGTGATTACTATTGTTATAAGCAAAGCCCCAGAATGGTGGGCTTGTCCACAGCGAGCCCCAGTTGGCTCCTGTCTGAGCAGGCAGGTAGAGTTAGCAGGGCCAGGCTTCCGTTCCCATTCCAGCACCCACTGGCCATGGGCGCCTGGGCCTCTGTGAGTCTTGAGGTTCTGAGAATTCTGGTGTTAGGTTAGTGCTCCCTGTACAGATGATAAATTGAGATAAGGCACTGAATGTGCTTCGTCAATTATAAATCTCTATATAAATGTGAGGAATTACTGTTACGAGCAAAGATCATTTCCTCTGTTTTCTGCCAATACCATAAACGTACTGCCAAGAACCTTGCTCAGAGCTGCTTGAAAGATGGAGATTGTGGAAGGAAGGAAAAGCAAATGCTTGCTGTAATTATAATAGCACACCGAAGGCATCATATTAAGCAGAATTATTGAATAACTTGGAGGGGGGTGGGCAGAATATGGTCCAAAGTTATTCTCCTCCCCATGCATTGCCAGAGAGTATCTCGAGGTAGGAAAGTGTTGACCAGCCAAACACCTGCAGAGTGCTCCTAGCTGGTCCAGAGAGAGCTGGGTCCCCCTGTTAGATAAACACACCTCCCAGTGGCTGCCAGCAAGGTCTCCAGGGAGAAGGGGGAGGATTATCTGCTTCTTTCCTATCTGGCATATAAAAGGTAGACTTCAAGGAATTTTGAGGTTAGACTTGTGGTTCCTGGTTGTGCTTGTGGCCTATGTAGATATCATAGGGTTGGACTGCAAGGACTCTCATGGCCAAGGGAGAAGGTAGGGTCAGACCAGGGCCCCCTGTTCCAACAGTAGCTCTCTTAAGTGGTGGGGTCTGCCCACCCACTGTTCCTTCCCGAACCTCCTGAAAGCAGGGGGTACGGTGGTGGGATGGGGGCCGGAACCAGTGATGTGGAGCTTGGATGTTGTGAAAATTTGGGCCATATGCATTCTTTCTGAAGCCTCTCTCTCTGAATCACATTGGTTCAGGATATTTCCTGATACTTCCATTGCATAAGGAATACACTAAGACCAATAAAATTTCCCACGATTCTGCTATTCAAGAGTTTCTGTCTTAATTTCTACTGTTTTCCAAATTTTTTGAGCAAATCTCTCTCTCTGACACATATATACACAACTAAACATTTTCATAAATTACTACTTCCCTATATTTTGTGCAATGTACTGTGATAATTTCTATCATATTTCATTTTTTTAAAAATGTTGGCTATGACCCACTAAACAGAAGTAATGATGCACACATGGGTTGTAACCTTCAGCTTGGAACCACTGGAATATCCTATGGCCATCCAGAGATGCCACAGAGTCCTGTGAACGGCCATTAAGCTGTTAACAGTCATTAACCTATGTGATGTGTGCACCTTCTGAGGCAGGGTGTCAATATAGAAGACCATGGCTTTGTGTTAGGCCCAGGGACAATGCTATCCCTAACCAACTTAAGCTCCTGTTTCCTCATAGCTCCTGCTTTGCAGAGGAATTATAAGGATGGAGTGATCGTGTGCATGTGAAATTACCCAGCATAGCCTGGCCCAGAGAAGGACTTCAGAAAACATTAACTCCCTTCTCATTTCTAACTGGTTGAGAGCCACAGTCTCTGACAATACTTAACAGTTTTTTAGAACATCTGGCCCAGCTAAGTCTGCCTGTTAGGTTCAGATAGTCTTTGAAGAAAAACAATAGAGTTGCTTTTCTACACTGATTGCTTTGAGGGGTTTCTTTGGGGCTGAATTTCAATGATCTCAGAGTTGCTAGGGGAGTTTATGTATTGTTTGCACTCAATGAATTCCGTGGTTAGGGACTTTGCAATGTACAAGGATGAAATGTTTTGCCTTGGCTGGATGTCTTTCCTGGTTAAGAAGCTGTTCTGCACACAAATCAAGAAGACATAGTATCCAAAGCGTTGCCTACCATGAGAGGGATGATTTTAATATGAACCCAGGACAAGAGCAAACTTCCCAACAGCTGAGTCAATAAAAATAGCTAACAATTAGGTAAGATGCATCTGAACGCTCAGATTTCAGATTTCTGTGTCCCATGTTTGGCTTCCCATGACAATCCTTACTCACAACCTAGGCTCACTATCACTTAGTTATCAGTACCCATCTGTATCCTAGACACATCATAAAAGGGTCCAGGCTGGACTTTCTAGTATATCGGAGGAAAGGGTTTTGCTCCTTGTCATTTTATAACTCACCAGCACTCGCTAGTCTAGCATAGGACTTCATCGGCTTTGTGGCTGGTACTCTGAGGCCACCGTCCTCTCTAGGTACTCTGCGGCTACTTCACGCTAGCCACGGGAGGTGGGTAGCAAAAGCAGGACTGCCCTCCTCAAGTACGAATATAGGCTCCCCTGCCCCCCTTGGCATCACAAGACTCTTGAGTTTCACATCTTTGAGGACTTGAGGGTCAGGGAGATCTAGCAGGTGTGAGAACTGAAGCCTCACTCAGATCCCCTGCTCCTGAAACCCACCACGGGCCATGCGCCCTCCCTCCGTGATGTGCAGAGCCCACACTTTAATTCACCGGGAGCAGAATCTTCCCTCATTTGCTCTCATTTAAACTCTACCTCCCCACTCCTTCTGGCACTCTCTTCCTGATATCCCAGGGAACCCTACATTCGATTTATAATGCAACAGCTTCTCCCCACCCCCCAACGACCTGCTTTATCATGCAGATCAGTTCAGCTCTGCTTTGTTTCAATCCCTTCCCTCCTTTGCAAAGAAACACCCACTGCAGGCCTATAACCTACAAAAATTGTCTTCAGTCCTGAGATACATGTTTTCACTCCTGGAATTTGGAAATACAGTGTTTGGTTTGGTTTTGACCGTAATACTTAGGATGATCATTAGCTGATGCCCTCTCCGTGGGCTATCTACGCAAACCTCCATGGCCACTCCTGAATTGTGCTTGAGTCTCAGACCATTTCTGATGCCAAATCTCCTTTCTCTATTCCCAGCTGGCCAACCCCAGCCTAGGTAGGAACTACACAGAAATGGACTTTTTTCTACATAAGAGAGGACTGAGTCATGGTCACAATTAGGGAGATCGAGGGTGTCTGAGCAAGACTATAGTGGCCAGAGACTAGTTTCCACGGAGCAGGACTGAGAATCAAATATAATCTTACCCTAAGTGGCATCCTTCTGGTACCAGGTCATAATAATTTTGGATCCCCTGTCAGGAAATATCCAAGGAACAGAGATATCTGGCATATGTGGAAGACATTAGATGCATTAATATGTTATTAGGAGATGATAGGAACAAATATTCAAACCAGGGACTTGGCTCTTATCGGTAGGGCTCTTGGCGTGTTAGGAAAGAAATTACCTTTTCACTTGAGAATGCACAGCGTGCATTCAGACCTGTGAGTCTGGTTTTGGAGTCACAAATGGAGATGCGCTGAAGTTGACAGAGGTGACAGCTTGTCACATATGGAAAACTGAATAATAACAACAATTCCATTTGTGAAGAAGGTCTGGAAATTACGTTTTCAATTCTGATGCAAGGCAAGAGCCGAGATGAACAGATTCAAATTGGAGTTTGTCTGGGCTGACAATTTTCCTTTTTAAATGACAAAGGAAATAATGGTTGATGAAGTTGCCTCTAGGGGATCTGGGAAAGATTCTTTCTACTATTTTAAAAAAAAATGAAATTTCACATGAAGGCTATTAATTACTACTAGCCAGTTGATAAACACAGCATTCACTGATTTAACACTATCAAACACAGTATTGCCCATACTGCTCTGGATGGCATAGTTGTAAATACAGATTTGCGATATTCATAGAGGAATATCTGCTCATAAAAGACTTAAGTTGGCTTGTGTTTCGTTTTTGCTTTTTGATAGATGGTGTGATGGAGGTATGGGTATAAAGGAATACACATATGGTTTACATTACTTTAGAAAATGAATATCAAGTCAAAACTAGTTATGAGGGTGAACAGAATCTTGAGTGCTAATCTCTAAGAAGGATTGTATATTTACACAATTACTGTGTCTTGAAACTAAAGTTATTTTTTATTTCAACCAATTGTAAAACAGTCTCTAAGAGCTTGGGCTCTGGAATCAGAGCCAAATAAACATGAGCCCATGTTATCTTGGTTTCCAGGTCTGTGTAGGTGGCTTGTTGACATGGCTATTGTCTCCTACCCCTGAAATCAACCCTAGATCAAATCTTACAATAGTGGTTTTCTATCTTGTATATTGGAATCACTAGAAAGGTTTAAAATAATACTGATGCTGAGTTTTGTTCTTGGTTTGCAGAAGCAGGCATCTAAAAGCCAATTCTCCCACAAGTAAAAAACTATAAATTCTAGACAAAATCCCCAAAACAACTCCTTGAGGGCTTTGGAGACTAATATTAGGTAGGCAGATTTTGGGGGGTAGTTGAACCTTGTAGCAAGCAACTTCCATGGAATAAGTTTCATTCCTCAGTCAGTGGCAGCTAAAACTCTGATACAAAGCCCTCTTAATTTTTGGATTGCAGAACCAGGAGAAAAAGCTCAGGTCAAGCAGGGCTACCAAAGTATGAGGGTAAAACCCTGAAAATGAAAGAGCTAGAGAAGAGTAACTTCAAATTCAGTCCAAGTTTTTGGCTAATCCCCAAATCACAAATGCATGGGGCAAGTTGCAAGCATAACACAGCTAAGGCTTAAAGACCTAAACTGATGTCTGAACACTCTCTCCCTGTCTCAGGTGTAGTTTGTAGTCTAACCAAGTTAATTGTCTACTAAAACAAAAATGCCAACACTCTTTGGAGAAATATAACATAATCCAGAGTCTTTACAATTTAATATTTATGATGTCTAGCATACAGTCCAAAATCACACAACATATTAAGAGCCAGGAAAATGTGACCTGGTCTCATGGGAAGAAACAATCAGCAGATGCCAACCGCTGTGTATTAGTTCTCAGGGGCTGCCTTAACAAATTATCATAACCTGGGCAGTGTAAAACAGCAGGAATTTCTTTTCTCACAGTTTTGGAGGCCAGAAGTTTTGAAATATGTTAGCCAGGTGGTTTGTTTGTGGAGCTTCTGAGAGAGAATCCTTTCCATGTCTTCCTCGTAGCTTCTGGTGTTGCCAGCAATCCTTAGCACTTCTTGGCTTGGGGCTGTGTGAATCCAATCTCTTCTCCTGTCTCCACATGGCCTCTGTGTCTCTATGTGTCAAATCTTCCTCTCATTTCACATGGCCTCTGTGTCTCTATGTGTCAAATCTTCCTCTCATTTCTGTTATAAAGACCTATAATATTTTAGATCTAGATCATATCCAGATATATCATCATTCAAATATGAAAACATAAAAGTATTTTCATGCCTACAAGGCTGTGAATGGTTTAAAACACAAAGATCCACACTGAAAATACAATAAGGAAGTAATCAAATATGTAGAGACACAAATCCAGCAGATGCTGGAACAGGTGGATAAAATGAGGATGATCAAATATTTTTGCAAAGGTTGGTATTTTTTGTCTCTAAAGAAAGGCTAAGAAAAAGGAAAAGAGAAAGTGTACTTAATAACCCAGTATTAAAATTCTGCACTGTATCAATAAGAGGGAATTTGAAATGGCAGTGTTTGGGTGAGTGGAGAAACCAAGACATACGAGAACAGGATAAAATTCTTATTTTGTTAGCAGGGGTTGGGGATGGAGGTGGTGTGCTGCTTTTAAAAAAGAAGGCAAGAAAGAAGATTAACAAGAGACTGGAAGAAGTTTAGTAAATTGAAAGTAGAAAGTGAAGTTGTAGTAACAAATCCTTGTATATAAATACTTATTATAAATATAAATCGTCTAACTAAATCTCCAGTTTAAAAGATAGAGATTACTACGTTAGCTTTAAAAATCCTGTTTTATGTGTTTTTATGAGACTAAAACATAATGAAATAGAAAATTTGATAGTGAAAGGAGGGGAAAAGATATATCAGGTAAATATTGGTGAAAAGAAAACCAATATAAAAGAACAAGTAGGCTTTGAAACAAGAAAGTAACATTAGGGTTAGAAAGGGTCACTATATGATAAAAAATGTTTGATCCACCAAGAAGAAGATATTACAATTCTAAACACGTATGCAATTAATAAAATAGCCTTGAAATATATAAAACAAAAGTTGATGAAACTATAAGAATAAATTAATAAATCCCCCACCATATTTGGAGATTTTAATTTACCTCTTTAGTTTATTGGTAGGTCAAAGAGACAAAAAGATTAGCAAAGATGCAGATAGTTTGAATAACAAAACTAACATGTGTAATCTAATGAGGATATATGGAATTCTATAGCTAAAAATTAAAGAAAATAAATGTTATATTTATTACAGTATTTGTAATTAGGTATCTGAGGTGTTTAAAAGTGGGTAGCAATTTTGAATGTGTTACCTTTTTCTAGTGTGTTACTTATAAAACTGTACATGTTTTTGAGCATTTTACTCCTGTATTAGTTTTCTGTCACTGTTTTAAACAAATTACCCCAAATGTAGTGTCTTAAAACAACAGAAAAGGTTCTGTAGGTTAGAAGTCCAGCATCATGTGGCTAGATTCTCTGCTTAGGGTATCACCAGGCTAAAATCAAGGTATCCACCAGTGCTGGAGCCAAAGGTCCTTTCTCAAGCTCAGGTTAGTGGCAGAATTCATTTTTTTGTTGTAGAGGCGAGGTCTCCATTTCCCTATCTGCTCTCTGCTCACAGGCCGCCCCTGTTCCTTCTCACGGGGCCCTCTCCATTTTCAAGCCAGCACGGGCTCATGTCATTCTCATGGTTCTGACCTCTCTGACTTCATCTTCTACCTTCCTCTCGGTCACCATTCAGACAAAATTCTTTCCTTTTAAAGGCTCACGTGATTAAATTAGGCCTTGATAATCTCCCTTTCTAAGGTCCGCTGTGCCATGTAACATGACAGAATCACAAGAGTGACATGTCTTCTAATTCACAGGTACCGGAGATTAGAACATGAAATACTGGAAGGCATGCCTAGAAATTTTGCCTGCCATAAACCCTCACCTGTTTTTCACTTTGAGTCATTAATTTTATTGTGTGAAATTCCACGACACAGTGCTTTCATAGGAATGTGTAATCTATTCCGTAAGAGCATAATTTCCCATGTGATCACCTCTTTAACCCAAAGCTGTGATGTTACTTCGTTTTCAGACATAGGAGAGTTTTTGTAAATCCATCATTTTGTAATGGATATCGGCATTATGGTCTCAGAAATAGACTATAAAACATTAATTCTTTGGAATTTATAAAAGCTTTTTTTGAAGTCTAGTACATAGATAATTTTTCTGAAGGTTCTATTTGTTCTCCAAATTAATTTGTTTTTTTTTTTTATTCTCCATTTGGTATAAATTTCTATTATTAAAATTTCCTATATTTTATTTATCTATTTTATCTATTAGTTTCTGAGAGAATTATGTTAAATTTTCAACTACAGCTGTTGTTTTATTACCCCCATAATATTGTCATTTCGAGGCTATGTTTTAGGTATATATATGTGTATGGTCATTATACATTCTTTTTTTATTAGCTTGTATATCCTGAAGAAAAATAAGTCAATTACCAACAGAGCTATTAGATGGTCACTCTTCCATTGACAACATTTATTCAGGGATACATTAAAGATTATATTGGAAGATAGACTGTTTGTACCAAGTCTCCTAGCAATTAAAATGAAAATTATAAGATGTTGAAGATGATTTTGGAATCAAGGTATGCCCTAATTTCTGTTCTTTTAGAGACTATATCTAAAGAATAGGTTATTCCTTTATTGACATGCATAAAATATATCACATTTTGTTTTGCTGACGCTATATAGTCAGCAGCAATTCTTTAGATGCCTCAATTATGAGCAAACAGTATATCATATACCTGAACTCTCTTGAACTGTAGGGTTTAAACAAGATGAGTGCTGCAATGATGCTTCTCCCATGTGACACCTGAGTATCCATCTGCCTCCTGCTCAGGTGATCCCTTCAGCAGGTTGGAGCAGTGAGGAATGGTTTCAGCATCATAAGCAAGTTAGATTGAAGTACTGGCCACAGAGCATACAAGCTCCATGTTCAAAACATTGTGCATTTTTGATACTCATTGTCTTGTAAGTTACTTCACGTTTTCTAAAAGCAGTTCCTGTCCAAAGCTGGAAACAATCAAGTCATTTTGGTTAGGCATGTAAATGAGTAGAGGGAAAGAAAGAAAAACCTAAAATATAAAAGAATTCATACAGGAGAGTTGCCAGACTAGAAAATTAAAACATACCAGTTATTTAAAGTTCATCCCTCCTATAATGCAGAATATTCTGACATTAAAGTATTATCATTGCATGCCATACTTCTAAGCATACCTCAAGATATTTTATAGATTTTTCTGTGTTTTATATTTTCATTCAATCTCTGATAGTGGAGGGTCGTCTGGGTTTGGATCATATAGCAGTGAAAAAAAAATGGATAAAAGAACCTTTGAAATAGTTAAGGCAGACTACACTGATGTTAAAATTTCAAGACAAATATTGCCATTACTGTTAACGTATCGATGACACATTATTTTAAACGTGATCTTAGGTGGTGTCAGTGCAACTTTAGGTTGATAGGTTAGAAAATAAATTTTCAAAAAGCAAGTGCTTCTGGCTATGGACTATTAGGTCCCATAATTGTGACTTGCCAATAACACTTATCATTCCTGACCAGATCTACAGAGCATTGTGTTGGAGGGTCATGGGCCAAAGAGCTAAGTCTCGGTGTCATGGTTTGCCTTCATTTGGTCTGGCTCTGCACCTTCCTGGTGTGGGCACAAGATTCTGCTCAAAATACTTTATTTTCCAGGGAGTATGCCTTTTAACTAAATATGGAGCAAGTTGGATAGGGGAAAGGGGCCAGAAGCCAGTCCTAGGACGAGCAGGAGAGGGCAGTGAAAGCAAGTGGACAGCAGAGATCCTTAGATTTAGAGAAGCAAAGAGAACTAAAGAAGACCATCTGTCATATGTTCTTGACTTGTTGTCCCTTTTACCTGCATAGGCTGTTAGTCCTTGCTTCTTACTATATTTTCTAGCCTTAAATCCTAGGTTATATTTTGACTTAACCCTATTTGTTGGGTGTGGGGGAAACTGGAAACCCACCCTGGGCACTGGGGTACATCATCCGTGATTGATGAGAAGCACCAGCTTCAGCAGGGAGGTGCTGGACACCCCTGCAGGTCAGAGGCTGCAGGGCAATCTCCGGATCAAAACATGCGGGTACACCAAACCCAGCTGACTCCATTGCGTCTTTCAGGGTCCCACTCTTTCCTAATCAGGGCCCTAACCTTGGCACAGTAGACCTGCCTCTGTTGAGAACTTTACCTTCTCTGCAGCTCGGTTGCTCTTGTAATTAAGTTCTGATCTTAGACCCGATCTTCACTTTTATCTTTCCATCCCCCACGGAAGCCCTTTGGTTTTCACACTGTTTGAATTGATGATCCATCACTCTCAAAATTTCATTATCTTTCTCTAAAGTCTCTATTGTCCCCAGCAACAGCTGTCTGATTCCATTGTCCTTAAAATTCCTATTTTTCCTATATTTCCTAAGGAGCGATTGTGCCCCTTCCCCAGGTGTACCCTTCCAGCTCACCACCTGTGAATATGCGAACAGTTGTGCTGCAGGCTGGAGCGGGGCGCAGTCAGTGCTCCTCCTGCCTCTGGATCTGGCTCCCAAATCCCATTTCAGTGTCTGCTGTCATGGACCTTGCCTCGTAGTAACTGCTATATGTTGAGATCCCCTGAAAGCAGGCTATGAGACAGAGATTAGTGTGTAGGAATTTTATTACAGAATACTCTGAGCATCAACACCTGTGGGCAGGGCAGGCAGCAGGAGAATTGGGCTGCAGTGCAGTTTAACAGCGGCCTCAGCCAACCACATGAGAGCTCAGAGGCTGCGATGGCCTTTCAGCGTTGTCCCCAGTTGGGACAAGGGAGCTGGGCCCTTATTCCTCTGCAATGACCAGATATGGGGTACAGTTTGCCCTGGGAATAGGTGTGACCTTGAGTTCTTCAGCTGAGGGCAATTCCTGGAGAGCAGTGAGCTGAGGTGTGTGCAGCTGAGTGAAGGGTGATGTGGGTGGCATATCTGTGCTCCAGGGAAGATGCCAGCAGCTCTTGTGAGTTATCACCTTGTTACCTGTCTCTGTATCCCCTACAGTTGGTATAAGGATTAGAGAGAATGGGTATATAGTGCCTGGCATGGAGTTGATGTTCAATGTATTATTATTATTAATAGTAGTAGTATTATTAGTATGTGTAACCTTATAGTACTTTTCCATGTATAAGTTTCTTTCATAGTTTTAATCAGCTAAAATTATGTATATTTTTCATGTGGCCATATAACCCTAATGACCATGATTTTGAATGGTGCTTAAAATTTAATTCCAGTGAGGTAATCATAATTCATTATATTACTGTTACTTTGTATATAGTTTTTATGTCTTTGCGATTATGCTGAATTGGACATCTTCATGCATCAGTATCTTTCTAGGCTTCAGATTAATTCCTTAGGTTAGGTTCTCAGAAGTGGAATTATTAAATACAAAACATTTTGATAGCTTTTGATAAAGAGTACAAAATTGCTTTACAATATATTATAATAATTTTATTGTCACTAGCAATGTAAAGAATATCAATTGTCCTGCTTTGTCAACAATGATATTGTCATTTTTTAAAAAACATTTTAGAGGTGAATAACAGTAACTGATTTTAATTTCTATTTCTTTAATTATAAGTGAATTGAATATTTTTTAATAAATGTTTATTTAGTAGTACTATAGTATGCTCTCTTACATGAACTGTCTGTTCATGTCCTTTCTGTATTTATTGGGATGTTCTTAGTGCTTTAAAATCATAAATTTTGTGGGCTCTTTATATAATAAAACTATTCATCCTGTGCTTTATTCATCATGTTTTGTGATTTTGTTATTTGTTTTATTTTAGATATACAACGTTTTAGATTTTTGGGTAGTCATATTTATTGATCTTTTACTTTGTAACATTCATTTATCCTTTTGTAAGCTTACTACATCATATCATTTTAAGGATTCTCATAAACAATCAATTTTATTCTTTTAGTTTTTCTAAATTTTTTTAGTCAACTATTAATAATTCACCCAGAATTTATCTTGCCCCATGGTATGAGAACATAAACAGTTAACCAGTTATCGCAACATTATTTTATTGGAAAAGTTAGTCACAAGGGGTGAGGTGGGGTTGAGGGCTGACAAGACGGAAAGGAATTGGGAAGATAAAGCCCAGAGCTGGGAAGGAGCAGGGTTGGGAGAAGTGGATCAATGAAGCCAGGTCAGAGTGCTCTGTTCGGTTTGGTTTTCTGTTGTATGAAGCTATTCTGGGGAAAATGAAGCTATAATAGATAACTCTATATTGAGGAAGGATGTGGAGAAGCACTCAGCTGATGGTGTGAAAGCTCCTAGTTAGTGAAATCAAACCAAGAAAGTGTCCCCATTCCATGTACCCAAGGTACCCTGCTTCTCTGGAGCCCCGAAGGCAACCAGATTGGAAGCCAACATGTTGTTGAGAAATCATTCTTTCTCCACTGACTGATAATCTTGTATTTTATTCTAATTACTATCTAATTCTGTGTATTCATCAAGTCAACTGTTTTTGCATCAGTCACAGACTGTTTTAATTATTGACATTTTACTGTGTGTTCTGGTTTTTGGAAGGACTTATTTTATTTTATTTTTTTACCATACATTACTTTTTTAATATACTTATTTAAAAAAATGTATTATTTTTTTCAAATTAACTTTACAATAATTTAATCCAGTTTAAACAAACAAAACACCTATTGGGATTTTTATTGAAATTGCTTTAAAACACAATACCTTAATTAGAAAGAATTGACATCCTTAAAGTATTTAGACTTTTCATAAAGGAAATACTGAGTCTTTCCACTAGTCAAGTTTTATTTTATAACTCTCAGTAAAACACTCGAGGTTACTACCCCCACTTTTCCCAATCTAGGTCACACATTTCTCATTAAGATCTTAGTATTTTGTATCTTTTGTTCTGTTGGGAATGAATTTTTCACCCCACTCCATGAAATGTTTTATATCTTTACCTAGCAATTTTATTGATGTTTAAAAATTAATTCAAATACTTTTAAAAATGGATTTGTGAAAAGAGTAATAATTTTCCTGTTTCCTTTCCAATGTGTAAAACTCTTTTTCCATCTCCTTCTTATTACTGGTCAGAACTCAACTATGAATATATTTGTTTTGTGCCTGATATAACTAGCACTGTTTCTAGTGGTATCACCTTTAAGCATGATGTTGTTTGTTGGTTTAAAATAAATGTTTATATATTGAGTAAGATGTGCTTCTCTTTCTACTACGTGAAGATGTTTTATAACAAGTGAGTATTGAATTTTATCTACTCTCTTTTTATGAGAAGATTATATGATTTTTCTTACTTGACAAATTGGTAAAATGATTGTAATTTCTAGGACTGATTTTTCCTTGCTTTCCAGCAATAATCCCCACTTGATTACACTAGCTAGGTCTTTAAATTAGCTTTTGAATTTCATTTACTGTTATAGTTGAGATTTTTATACCTACATTTATAAATAATATTGGTCTATAAGTTTTTATCCTATATACTGCAGGTTTTGTGTCATTTTTATACTTTCTTGGTACTGTGTAGCTTCTCATTTTATTTTATGCTCATCAAATTTTATAGACATTTGTAATCGTCTTTTTTGTGTTCTTAAAGGTTTTTAAAAATTCACCAATAAGAGCAACTCCTGCCAGAGATTTCGAGAGGTACAGCTGCCTATTTTAAAATTTTTATCTTTGTTTATTATTATATTCAGATTTTATCTTACATCAATTTTGGTAATTTTTTTCAGAATATTATCAATTTCATTGATGTTTTCATATATAACAATATTCTTTCATTCTTATAACCTATATATCTGTTGCCAGAGACCTTTTCATTAAAAAACGTTTATTGATCTTTCTCCCTGATTTCATATGCCATAGATTTTGTTTATAATTTCTTAAAATATTAGCTTTATTTAGTAATCCTACTGTCTAAACGTAAAAGCTACACACCCACAAATGATTAGAAAATGAACAGTAGAAATATTAAATAAAATTAGTAATCTGATGTCAGTCTTCTCTTTCCTTTGGAGGTTATCATTTTCCTCCAGTCCAGAAAAGTAAAGAGTTCCTCTTTATCTTTGGAATTTATGTTTTCCCTGGTTACACTTAGGTCAAATTCTTTAGCAATAATACTGTTTCAACTCAATCAGCTCTTTCTTGTATTGAGTCAAGTCTTTCTTGGAAAATTTTTCTCCTATTCTTTTTAAACCCCATGGCTTCTTCTTAAAAATTTAGCTTTAATTTTTCCCCAAGTTTTATGATCACATTATTTAAAGAGTCTAATAATTCTACAAAGCTTGCTATGAAAAGTCTCCATCTCTCTACCAGCCAATACCGCTTCCTATAATTTTCTACTTCCCAGAGGCATCTACTTTCATATCTTTTAGTTCTTTAATCTCCATTTTTCTCATTAACATGCTCATTTTATTCCTTCTTGAGTCTTTAGTTTTTTGCATTATGTGTTGCTTTCCCATTATGGAAGTTGTTTGACCACTCCCCCTCCTCATCCTTCTACACACATACACGCTTCCCATTCCCCATTCTTTCAATTTAACATATTAATATTTTGATTAGATCATTTGCATTATTATTATGGTGAGGGGTATTATCCAAAATATTGAACTAAATATTTATAGGCACCAACCAGACAGGATCCTGCAAGACTCTTACTATGCCAGTCCTTAGTCCTTCAGATGAGTAGGTCCAAGGGTTACTGGGGAAGAATTTAGGATGGCGGGGGCGCAGGGCAGTGGATTTTTGCCCATCAGTAGTATTTTAACATACCAATTTATAGGTGCTGAGTATAAGCCTGGTTATGTTTAGGAAAACTCTTCACAGCCAAGCATCTATTAATAATATATGATTGCTTTTCGTTTCTTGAGCTACATTTTGTTTTCACCAGGCCCAATAATTATTTCTTCATTTGCTTAGTTTTCTGTGGATCTAATCCCAGCTCACTTTCAAACTCTACGCTAGCTTTCTACAGCTCATTTCCTTTCAGTATTAATCAGGGTAGGCCAAGTTAAGCCACAGTAATAAAAAAATAAAAATAAAAAAGGCAAAGGACCAGAGGACTCTAATAACAAAGACGTATTTCTTTTTCACTTTGTGAGTTTGCTGTGGGGTGGCGTGGGCTCTGCTCCACGACCTAAGCAGGTCAGCCTCCGTCTCTGGGGCACTGGTAGGTGCTGAGGCCCAGGGAAGCGGAATGCAGTGAGTCAAGGAGTCTTAAAGAATTCCTCTTACACTGTTAGCCAGAGTAAGTCACATTATCACACCTGATTTCAAGAGGCAGAAAAGTTTAATATTACTACGAGCCCAGAAGAAGGAGAACTTAAATAGTTGATGAACAGTACTACTATGCTCTACCACAACTGTGTTCAACAAATCGAGTATTATGTCCATTTCATCCTCTTTTCTGGGATCTTCTGGTCAGTTCCAAACTGCACTGGCTACCCAACAGCCCTGCTAAAAGCTGTTGTCTTGGAATCTTCTTTCACTTCTATCCTGGGGATTTCCTTAGCTCCTCTTTTGTATTGAATCCCTGTTTCCTAAATCCAATTTTACCTCTTGATTTTTGTCTTTATTTTTATTGAGCACATATTCTAGTAACCACCTGAGAAAGAATACGCAAAAGTAAAATTTTTGAGACCTTTGCTGTCTGAAAATGTCTTTATTCCACTTTCATATTAGATTGCAAGTTTGGCTGGGTATATAATTATAGGTGGGAAAGGCATTGCTTCATTGTCTTCTGATTTATGGTATTTCTGTCGAGAATTTTATTGTCATCATAATCTCTATTATTTCTTTTTGGAAATACATAGAATTTTCTCTTTTTCTACAGTGCTCTGAAATTTTACCACGATGAGTCTTGGTATTGGTTAATTCTTATTTAGAGCACTGAACTCCCAGTTGGCCCAATAGTCTAGAAACAATTGTTCTTCAATTCTTGGATAATTTTGGACCTATTTTTCTCCACTATGATTTTTTATCTGTTTTTTTCAATATTCCCTTTATGAACCCACCATTATTCAAATATAAGACTTCTTGTTCTAGTTTTCTGATTTTCTTATATTTTCCTCTTATTTTCTATCTGTCTTTTCATTTTACTTTTTATGAGATTTCCTCAAGATTATATTTTATCCTTTCTTTTCCTGTCATTTTAGTGGAGTTCTAGTATTGCTGAATGCATGTGTTCAAACTTCCTTATTTAATAAAAAATTTGATTATTGCTAGTTTTAGTGTTTTTTCTCTCAATTTCTGATATAAAAGAGTTAAATCTATTGAATCCATTTTCCTTGCTTTTTATATGTTCTCTTGAAATTTACATTTGTGCTTTTAGTTATGGATGAATTTCACGAGCCAGTCTTTTATATTATTCCCTCCTTTGAAAATATCTTTTTCTTTTTTCTTTCTTTTTGCTATTTACTACCTTTAAAAAATAGGGTGATTTAAAACCTTTTCCAATAACTCTTCTGTATTATTCAATAACTCATCTGTATTTTCTGGTTGCTCCATTTGCTCTTGTTTTATTGAATACATAAATATAGATATTCGAGAAGCATGATATATAATTTCCTAAATTCAGTCTGTTTCAATGGGAACTATTTGCCTCAATTTTTCAGCTTGGTTCACCTCTTTCAAATTGTTGGGCTCTTCACTTATCCCATAATTTTTTTGTTATCTTCTCATTTTACAAGTGCAAGTTTTTATAACTGAAAGTCTCAATTTTATAGATCAATCAGGATTGA
This sequence comes from Cheirogaleus major, assembly GCA_963574435.1. Classification (NCBI taxonomy): domain Eukaryota; kingdom Metazoa; phylum Chordata; class Mammalia; order Primates; family Cheirogaleidae; genus Cheirogaleus; species Cheirogaleus major. The sequence goes on along the minus strand of CAUYPO010079900.1, from coordinate 18,128 downwards.
CAGCTGGTGCAGATTTCATAAAGAATTATGGTGTATAAACCGTGTGGGTGAAATGAACTGTGGTTCTATTTTCTCTCATGGGCCTCTCTACAGAGCAATCTATTTCATCTCTCCATTCCCTTCCTCCGAATTGTAGGAGTATTTTTCAGGTTAATACTCTGCTTCATTAATCAAAAGGCAGTTATTATTTGGCTACTGAAATTTTATTTTAGAGTAGTCTTTCTTGATTCAATAAAAACTCATGTCCAATGGTATCTTACTGAGAATATGAAGCAATTGTTTTTCCTAATATTGGTATGGTTTTGGAGTAAATCCATTTCAGAGAAAGAATTTTATTCTGATACTACAGGAATTAACTCTTACTACCTTTTGCTGGATATTTTCGTAGACTTCACTTGATTTTATTCTTTTCCTATTAATTCATTCTTGAGCTAGGAGAAATATCAGCCCCATCATAGCAAAGAGTCAGGAAGTAAGGATTGCCATCAGCCCTTTGTGTTTTAACTCAATACTGTGTTTCCTTCTCTCACATTAGACAAAGAAGTTCCTATTAATATTTTGTAGACAGAATTGTACGCTCAACTCCAAGTTCTTCCAATCCTCCAAGCCAGCACTATTCCATAAAACTTAAGATGATAGCATATCATCACGATATTATATCTAGTCTGTCCAATCGAGTAGTCACTAGCCACATGTGGCTATTAAGCACTTAAAATATGGCTAGTGTGACCGAGGACCTGAATTTTGAATTAATTTAATTTTAATTAATTTAAATTTGAATTTGAATAGCCACATGCAGCCAGTGGCTAACAAATGGAAAAGCAGAGCAGCTCTAGGCAACTCAAAGAATTCAGTTTGAGGAGAAAATACCTCTTGCAAGGGTAATTTTGAATCTAGATGAGAAGGAAGATGTCAACCAGGAGCAGACGGCCTCTCAAAACCTCTTGGTCCACAGGAGCATAAGGGAGCTTCTGATGAGACTGAGAAGTCTTTTGGTTTGAGAAAATGTAGATTCAGAGAATATTTGAGCTGCCTGCATAGAAAATGCAGGTGGTTGGGGATAGTGACCCGAATGCCCATTGGAGTTGGATAAAATAGATCCATGGGACTCGGAACTACCTCTGACAGGCACTGATTCTTAACCCTTGCCCCACCACTTCACAAATTCCCACCAGCCCCTGCACACGGTTGTTTCTCGCTTCCCTCGTGGCTACGCAAAAGTCTTCCTTTATAAGGTTTAACAGGTACTTTAATGAATACCTGGGAGAGAGGTTTCCTTGTACTTTTACAACTTAGCCATCTTCCCAGAATCCTCCTGACTTTATTTTCAAATTTGGAGAAAGAGCTAGGTTATCAGCCAGGCAGATAAAATGATTAGTTTGATCATCTGGGGAGTGGGAACTTAAAAAGGTATTTGTCTGAGCTCTCCGGTTAATCTTGACCGCACCTTGCCACCTGGCATTCAATTTAATGTTAAATTTGGGGAGAAAGTAGAAAAGGAAGGGTGCCGGTGTCATTTGTTAGCATTTGGAACACAGGGTCACTTCTATCCTGCCTGCTGGGACCCTCCCCATCCTATTCTGATTCCCAAGTCTCTGTCGCTTTGCCCTGAAACTCAGAAAACAACTTCCCACCCCGTTTCACTCTAATCAGTTTCCTCTTAAATGTGAAAGATGAGTTTCATGATTACACCCTCCAAACTCCATCCGCTTGGCACCACGGCCAGGTTTCCAAACAGCCTACAGACTTACTGTCAATGAGTTCTGTGAAACCGGGGACACACCAGGATGGCCTTATTTGCTTCCTGCTTTAAGTAGAAAAATTGGATTTAGAAAGCTTTTCCTAATCTGGATCTCTGCAATACATAATAAACTTCTTACATCTGTCACCATCAGCGTTTTCCTTGCAGTCTTTACCTTTTGTGTTTCAAAGAGGAAAGACAGGGGCACTGTTTCTTTCTCTCCCTATTCAAGCACTGTCTTGGGACGGCTAGCCTTGAGGATGAGTGACATCTTCCCGGCCCGGGGTGATGGGGGACCGGAACAAATTTAGGATTGCCCTCTATACTGGCCACAGTCCACCCTTATTAATGCTAAAGAGCAACTCTGGATATGAGAGCTTCTAAATGTTTGGAAACTTTTCAAACAGCAAAATAAAAGTCAAGCCTAACACTCTCTGAACATGCTCTTTATTGATAACATTGATCACATCCTACAGGCAATGTTTTCAAATTAGGGACTGAAGCCCACTTGCACCAGAACCATCACTTGTACTTGTTAAAATACAGATTCCCAGGCCTCCCTCCAGGCCCTACTGAAGCAGACTCTCTGGGCTAAGGCCCCACCTGCATTTTAACACCTCCCCAGGTGATTGCTATGCATTCAGAGAACCACTATGAAAGAAGTAATGTTATGAAAGAGGTCGTTCAGTGGTCACTCTTAGAGGCTGGGGAATTAGACAGCAATCTTTTTATCAGCAGAGAAGGGGTCCAATGGAGAGTATGGTGTGAAGTGTAAGAATTAAGGAGGCACAGTTTTATTTTTAATTTTTTATTTGTTTAATTTTGGGTTGTTTTTTTTTAGTTATTTTTATTTCAAAATATCAAGGGGCTACAAATGCTTTAGTTTTAAATCCTGTGCCATTATTTGTTCACTGAGGACCATAAGAACTCAATTTAGCTTCCATGCCTTGATTTCCTTGTTTGTAAAGATAGTGATGCTTGCTTCCCAGGCTTGATGAGACATGCATATAAATCACCTGGCACATAATGAACCCTTGATACACATTTTCTATTATGATTTCTCAACAGATACTATGTTTTAAAAAGGTTTTATAAAACAATTTCATTTTATGAAGCAATAACTTGTTTGTTTCACAAAGACATATACACCTGCTGATTAGAGTTCTGATGAGCTTGAGTTCTTCCGCTGGCTGGTTCCATTCCTGCCAGTTGCGAAGGACTTTGGTGTATCAGCCTGAATATTGCCATTTGGTTTTTTTGAAATTTTCAAGCAGCTCCTGTATCCCCATTACCACAAACCTTTGTCAGTTCCTACTGGTACTGACAAACTCTAGTTGGCAACTGCAAGACTTTAGGCCCATGTTTAGCAAACCCGGGCCAACTGTCTCTCACGTCCTGTAATCAAGAGGACAATTCAAGAGGGTTGAATTCAGGAAGCCACAGTCTCAATACCATGATCACTCTATGTTAGGGCCGTCAAATGAGTGTTTCTCATCCTTCTTCACTGCAAAATTTTCTGGGAATTTGTGGCTTATTTTTCCCTTTAGATATGTCTTTCTTCATCCTTTACAAGTTAATGCTAGGAGTTAGATTCACCTGGGGCAGGGATGGGGAGTCAGAGGTCTGGCCTCTGCTGTCAGGAGAAGGTTGAACTAGAAGAGAGCATGTCCAGCTGGGTGCTAAAGTGCCCCAGGTGTTCTCAGAGGTGCCTGAGGAGCTTTGGGGGTGCAGGGGGCTGAGATCTGCATTTCACAGCCCTTTTGAGCTATGGCCTGAGCAAACTAAAGTTCCTCCAGGGAGGTTACCTGCCTAAACTAAAGACTCACAGTCGGTTGGATTAAATCAGTTTCAACAAACATGTAGCAAGTGCTTACTATGGGCTAGGAGAGGAATAGAGAGACCAAGAGAAATGGGGTCTGACCTCAAGAATTGCAAAGTCTAGTAAGAGAGCACCAGAGAGGCATATAATTAAATACAATGCGTGTAGATATGCAAAATAAAATGCTATGGGAACCCAGTTGTGGATAAAAAAATGATAGATAACATTGAGTGGGGAAGACATTGTGCTTGCTTAACTGACTATTCTTGGGAAAGGGCATAATTTCCCATATTTCACAGATGAGGAAACCAAGATGTAGAGAGGTTGTATCTTCTCCAACTTCACAGTTAGTAGCTGGCAGAAGCTGAGATTCCAACAGAGGGAGCGTGACTCAGGGCTCACACCCTTATCCACCAGAGAAATCTAAGAACATTTCACGAGGAAGTAGTTTTTGAACTGTGCCTAAAATTATAAGGATTTTAAAGGAAGGTGGGAGGCAACTGTGGGGAGAACATTCCAGGCAGAGTGCCCAGTGCAGACGAAGTCCTGCAAGCCTGTTAAAATGGTGAAAATGCAGCATGGGGCCACGTTGTGAAAAGCCTTTGTAATTGCTATTCCAAGGAGCAGGACTTCAATTCCCAGCACTCACAGACTAGAACTTAGCTCTTAACCACTAAGCAAGGATGGGAGGCAACATGAGGACTGAGGCTGGTGGCTGCCACTTCCCAGCTGTGTGACTCCAGGCAAGTTACTTAACCTCTCTGTGCCCCAGTTTCCTCATCTGTAAGATAAGAACATAATAACTGCTTCACAATGATTTTATGAGGATTAAATGGGGTCATGTTCATGGGGGCATTTAGCATAGTGCCTTTGACATGAGAAGTAATAAAATGATTGCTAATTATTTTGATTAACTCCCAACCTAATAAGATAAGCTAATATTTTTGAGCACTTATGTGTGTCGGGCATTGTACCAAACACTGCACATGCATTATTTAATCTTTACAACAATAGCTCTACAAAGTAGGTACTATTATCTCTCTGATTTGCAAAGGATAAAACTGAGGGTCTCAGTGCTGGTTGCAGTGTTTGATTCCAGAGCTCTTAACTATTATGTTATCCTGTCCCCTTTATAGAACCCTGCTGGGAATTTCAGCAAGATTTGATGTAAGTAGAAGGTTGATACCATGGTTCACTAGTGAGAGAAACAAATGGGCTTTGTAACAACCTCTTCAAATTATACCAAGGAAATGATAACCAAATTCTTGGATTTTATACCTCTTAAAGGGTCTATAACCTCTTGTTTAAGGTGTATGGTTTCACTTTATGCATAATCTTAAGTCTATTACCAGCTGTTTCATGAACATATTTTATTTCTTCACATCCTTATGAAAGGCTGTATAAGTTGCTCCAACAAACTACCTCAATATTTAGTGACAGAATCCCACACTGTTTATTTAGCTCATGATTCTGTGGGTTGGCAAATTGGGCTGGGCTCAGCTCTGCGATTCTTCTTTGAATTGTGGCTCGGTTATCTCTTCCATATGGAGTCAGCTGCCAGATGTGCTGGGGCTAGTTGGTCTGGTGGAATATTCAGCTGGGATGACTCATTTCCACTCCTTTGGTCTCTCATTTTCTGGGATGTTAACCTGGGCTTCTTCTTGTGGTGGTGGAAGAGTTCTAAGAACTACTAGACAGAGGACAAACCCCAAAGAGTAAATACTTTTTAAGTCTCTACGTATTTTATGTTTGCTGTCGTCTCAGTGGCTAAAGCAAATCTCACGTCCAAGCTTGCAGGAAGCTGCTGAAAGAAACGGATACAGAGCACGTGAATAATTTGGGTGTGTTACTGAAACAGTCTACCATGCAGGCTTTGGAAAATCAGTCACGGTGGCTCTTCAGAGAGACTGTGTTGGCACAGGTGTGGAAGGATGCTGGTGGAAGGCATCTTCTGTCCATGGCACTGGGTACTCACCTTACTTGGGAGCAGTTAGACATCACGCCTCTTGGTGTGACTGTGCTACCAGATGGTACCAGACAGTGACATTACACATCAGGGACCACATACTCCCAAGTTGTCCCCTTCCTGCCTTCCATGCCCAGCCCTTGACTCTGAAGGAGGGACTTACCACTGATAGCAGTAGCTGGTGAGGGCCGAATCTTCTACCCTCAATGTGTCCCTAGGCAGGCACGGCCTGATGAAATAGCTGTTACGTGCATTAGAATGCACACAGCACTTAAAATACCTCAGCAAAGGCATCAGAAACCCTCTAATCGCCATCAGTCCAAAGAGCCACTAAGTTGATCTTGCTTATCCCGGAAATCATATCGTGGTGGTAGCATCACACAAACTGGCTGGAGGAATATACTTTAGGCTTACGTTCAATATAGGTACCACGTCAATGATTTCTGTAGTTTAATTTTTGCTCCACTGTACATTCCATTCCATTTTTATTTCATGAAGAAAGAAAATGCTGTAGGGTTTTTGAGGACCTTGGTAACTGGGATCAAGCCACACACACAAACTGTGACAGCCCATTACTCAATGCTGGCCTAGCTGGGAAACTACATAAAGAATCTGGAGGAAACAATTTTTAGAAAGTATTTATTTTCCTCTTGCAATTTCAATATAAATTTCAGTATCATAATACAACCCACCCAAATAGGAAAAACTCCTTCCCTCATGGCACCTATCTTAAGAAATAGGATGGTAAATACTTTCGTACCCTGAGATCTGGGTCTCAGAACAAAACTGTAATGACCAGATTCCACAGGAATGAGATGATGGTGTCTGTCGGGCTCAGCCTCGCGGACTGCTGCTACTGCTGTGTGTAACCAAACTCTGCATTTTGGCTTTCTGTGACTTCAGTTTTGATCCCACAGACCTTGTATGGAGAGGCCCCTTGTGTGTGTGGTTTTCTTATACTTTCCACAGATACTTTTAATGAAGGGTTTCAGGATTCCCGGATTCAGTGCTCTAGCGATGTGCTGTTGATGTTATATCATCAGCTCCGTTTGTCCTGATAAGCATTTCTGTAGCTCCTTGTGTGCCTGGTTCTGTGGCAGGTTAGAAGCCAGGCACATCCTCAGCCCTGACCTCTGGGAGCTTAGAATCTGGTAGAATTCGGTGAAAGAGGCAGACCTGTGTACTAAAGTAATACCATGCGATACAGATACCAAGAAGAAGTACCTAGAAGAGAGGGATTGATTGGGGGGCGGGAGCAGCAGGAGATCAGAGAGGTGATGCTGAAGAGGTGTTTTGAAAGATGAACATTGAAGGACATTCCAGCTGGCTTGTTGAAGATTAAAGATTAGAAATCTTGACTATCTAGAGAGATGGTGAACTAAACAGTTTCTTAACTACCTAAATATGCTTGACCAAATTAGCTAAACTATTTAGACATATTTAACAAAATGTGGCATATATGGTAATTTTTAAATAAAAAGAGGAGCATACCAGAAAATAGGGAAAATTCTCCGCAGTTAAAGGTGGAAGAGGAGCAGCAGTCCAGAGAGGTAAGTGGGGCCAAAGTTGCTGACTACTTTGTTGCCGGCTACCAATCCGTTCCAAGTGGCCAGGAGCTCTGGCTTCAGCAGATGTGCCTTGGTATAATGGAGAGAGATAAAAAGACCAGAATGGGGAGAGAGGCCAGTCGTGGACTCCTAAATAAAACTGGGACCCGCGAAAAACCACATCTTCAGGGAAAAGGTGAACTAGAAGAAACATCTACTCCATGGAGGCAGACAGCAAAGAACCTTGACTGATCAAAACTGGCTATCGATGGGTGGAGAATGTGGCAATGCACCAGTTTTGACATGGGTTTGGGACCTGAATTCATGGTATTCTCATGGTATGAATAACCACAAGCTAAGAATTTTAATCTAAAGCAGACCCAGCAGGAGTGAATGCAAATTTCTGGAGGAATTCACATTCAATTCTTACTGTAAAGGATTTCCATAGGCTGAGTCCAAATGGATATGAACTCACAAATAGAAATCACAAAACATACAAGGAAGTAAAGTATTATGAGTGAGAGTCAACAGAGACAGCAAGCAATGATCTCAGCTATTTAACATGCTTCATACAGTTAAATAAATAGAAGAGGACAATGAAAATATGACTAAGGAGCAAGAGATTATGAAAAATGATCTAATATACCTGAAGGAGCACTTAATGGAATGTCTGTAAATAAAAAGAGTAACAATAAATGAAATGACGAATTCAATGAAATAATAGCCCTAAACTAAAAGAATGCAGAAATCCATCCACAGCTGAAGGGATAAGTAAATTGTGGTCTATTCACACAATGGAATGTTATAGTGTAGTGAAAAAGAGCAAACTACTGCTGAGGCAACACCATGGATAAACCTCATAGTCAAAATCAGAAGCAAAAGAAGCCAGATACGGAGCATACATGCTGTATGAGTCCGTGTACAGCAAGTTCAAAACCAGGCAGAGCTAATCTATGTTGATTGTGCTCAGAATGGTGGAGACCGCACGTGGTAGGGTATTGATTGAGAAGGGGCAAGAGGCAGGTCTCTGGGGTGCTGGAGATGTTCTATATCTTGATGTCGATGGTCTTTACATGAGTGTGTGGCTCTGTAGTGTCATCGGGCTGTATACTTACGATTTGTGCTTGTAGTGTATGCGAGTTATATCTCAGTATGAAAGAATAAAAATTTCAACGGCCCTAACTTCTGGTTCCTTTGACACCCACCCCATCCCAAGACCTGATTAGACATAGCCAAAGAGAAAATAGGTAAACTGGAACTGAAGGAAACACACAAAATTCAGCACAGAGAGGCAAAGACATAAAAATGACAGATACATTAAGAGACACAGGAGGCTCATGTGAGGTATCAGCAGAGCTCTAGAAGGTATAAAGGATGAACAATTTCTAAGGAAACACAAATCCTTTGATTCAGGATGTGTAGCAAACTCCATGCAGGATAAAGAAAAGAAATCTACTCTGAAACACATCACTGTAAAACTAGAGGCCTAAGACAAAGAGAAGACCCTAAAAACAATCAGGGTGAAATAGAGATTACCTACACAGGACTGGCAGGTAGACTGAGGAAGTCTCCTCAACAGGAGGCTTGCAAGTCAGTAGACAAAGGGATGATACCGCCAGTGCCTTGAAAACAAAGTAACTCTCAACCTCGATTTATAAACTGAGGGAATGAGGGGAAAATGATAATTAAGATAAAATCAGGTGAACAAAGCAAAACCACAAAGGACAGATTTTTATTACCAACAGATGTTCACTTAGGGAATTTCTAAAAGTTCTGCTCTTGAGAGAAGAAAAATGATTATAGAAGGACTGAGATTCAAGAAGGAATGAGGAGCAAAGAGCTTTTAAATAGCAAGGTAATATACAACATAGGAAGCAGTTGATATTCTGTCTCTCTTTCTCTATGTATATGTTATATGTATAAAAGAAGAGAACTAGAGTGCTGTTCAGACAGGCAGAAGTCTTATCCCAAGGCAGAGCATACTGGCTGCTGTTAGAGAATTGAAATCAAATCACCTTTCCTCTCATTCTGACTGTTTTAAGTTTTATTTCATGAGTTGGGAGTTTTGTCATGTTCCTTGGAATTCCTAGAATTGCCACTGGACTACTGACCTTGTTAGATGAACTGGTGCTGCACTGTCGACCTTGTTGGATGAATTGGAATCTAAAAATTTTCAACGTTCCCCTTCATGGTAATTGTTGAAAATAGCAACCCTATAATAAGATAAAAACAGATTTTATTCTTATAATGCAAGTAAAGCCTAGAGATTAATTAAAAACAGATTTTATTCATTTACATAATTAGGGAATTATTTGCAACATCAGTCCTAATAAACTTGGATTTGTTTGACAAATGTGATGATTTGTTCCAGGATAAATACGTGTCCTTCGTAAATACTTTTGATATTGATGGAGGGCAGGGCCCTTTAAGGAGAAAATGATACAAACGCCTGTCCTTTGAAGGGTGCCTGGTGTCATAAAAACATTCTGTATTACTCTCAGTCACTGAGAGGTGAGGACAGTACCCTGCAGGGGTGGAGAAGCGGGGGATGCTGGAAGCCTCAGCTGATAATTCGAGAATCCATTTCCTTGGCATTCTGCTGTTACTACCGTAATGACGGACTGGTGGTTTTATACCTTGACCTCAATTTTCTAGTTCTTTCACGACCCCACCGATCCCTTCCATTTTAAACATTCCTTTAGTGGCCTTTAATTCCTTAGTGAATATTTTAACCTAAATAAAAATTTCATCTTTTCCACCTTCAAGAGACAGCTCAGATCTCACCTTCCCTGCAAATCCCGCCCTGGATTCCCTGGCAGGGTTGACCACGCTCTCCTGCACTCCCCCGGCCACTCCTGTCTCTACCGCAATTATCTGTGAGTAGACAGAGAACTCCGGGAACACAGAGACTCTGCAAACTTCTCGTGCCTCCATCCTAGTGAGTAGTCCGACAAATGCTTTGAATACATTGAGATGGAATTATTTCCATTTGAGCAGAAACAGGATTGATGTGAAGCTGTGTCCGTAGGTAGCTGAGGAAGACGACCATGGAGGAGCACTGTGTCTGAGTGCTTTATGAGTGCCTTGAAGAGCAGTTCCAATGACGTTGTCTTGTCACATCGGCCCTCATTAGGCAGCTAGAGCAACTATGCATGTCTTCATCTGGTAAGAAGCTCAGGAAGAAAAAGTTGAAGCGGCTCACGCAGGGCTGTGCGGTTTGTGCAGGGAGTCAGCCAGTGCAGAGGGTGGTGGCAGTAAGTTTTCTACTCCTCGGAGGAGAAATGACTCTGTTAATATTCTCTCCATTTAAATCCAGCTCCGCCTTCCCCCAGTTCTTTTCTTTACAGGATCAGAGGAGCAGCCTTTTGATGGAGGGAAGACACACCGCAGAGACGCTGAATATGAACTGACCCTCCCGGGGGGGCCATTTTCCTGCAGAAGCAGCAATAATCTTAATCATAACGTTCACTTGAACTTGGCGCTTTTCTTCTCTTCAGCACAGAGTCTGAAGCTACCCGCTGGTGCCGTCGGCGCGGCAGTGGGCTGCTGAACAGACGAGAGGCTGGGGTAGCGAAGCGTCTTATTGTGGAGAAATTCTTGAAGCTCCCAGGGCCAGGAATGGCTTTGGTGAATAAGCCAACCTGGGGCAGTGCAGCGGGCGGGGTGGTGAGCAGGAAGCTGTGACATTGTTTCTTTGCAAGGAGGGGCCGCAGATCTCCCAGGGGCTGTGTTGTGTTCAAGCCACTTGGCAGAAAGGCCCTGTAAGAGGACCACGCCAAACCTTTAGACCGAACCAAACAAAAGCCCTACTTCTCGGGGACTCCAGGAACGCCAGACCTAGTTTCGTAGAGGATTGGAAGCATCGATAAAAATGAGTGACTCTTGACTTCTTTCTTCATAAACTGTTACACACAAATATGAGAATTTTTCTTAGCTGTGAGTGCAAGCCGGGCCTGTGGCAACCTCTGTCATGGAATAATGCAGTGATTTCTCTTGTGCAGAAAAGGAGAACTCATGAGAATTTAGGAGCCTTGAAATGGGCTCTTCTTCCATATATTTCTTTTGACAACTTACAGGATAGATTTCTAGAGCGCAGGCCTCCCTGGCCTCTACGTAGTGCCATTTTCACCTTGCAGACTTCTGTGGGTCTTAGCCGCGCTGAAGACAATTCAGTTAGAACTGGATAGTCAAATCCAGCTGGCGGGGATGTGTTCAGGAAAGCATCCTCCTAAATCAGCGGTTCCTGTCCTCCGTGCTACATGGCAATAGTGATGCCAAATGCCACGCCCGTTCACATTGATCTGGGGTAGGGTCTTTTTGAAGCCCCAAGATGCAGCCAGGGTGGAACTCTTTGGCCTGTACTCCAGGTCAGGGGTCCCAAGCCATCCCAATCATCATGTGAGCACACTCCACGGGCCAGATGATATTTAGGTGTTAGAAGGGATGGCTTCAGGGTTCTGCCTCTACAATCTGATTAGGAGAGATAGACAGTCCTGGGGCAGGGAGAGGTCAGTTCTGTGGGGATCAGAGGAAAGGTGAGAAAGCTTCATATAAGAGCTGACAGCTGAGATGAGTGAGGCAGAGCAAAGAGGAGTGGGAGGAGATGAGAGAACAAAACAGTGTGACATGCTTGGGACATTGCAGTCGGCCAGTATTCCTGAGTTATGGAGGATGGGGAGGCCAGGGCAGCAAATTCGGTGAGGGACTGGGTTGTGGGGGCCTGATGGGCCAGGCTAGGAAGTGTGGACCCAAACCAAGGGACGGCCCCAGTAGGCTGGCTTTGAGGGGTGCTGAAGTTTAAGTCATGGTGTGCAAAGGGACCCGGCACACTTGGGCTTGATTTGGGTTGCGTGGGTGTCAGAGGGTCTGAGCTGAGGGCAGTGTATGCCCACGGGAATTTCCTGGTGGAGTGACACTGGAGACCAGGTGCTAGGTGGCCCGTCCTAGGTGGCCAGGACCTGAGGATGTTACTACAGGGACAGGACTCAGGGCCCAGTCCTCTGCAGGAGAAGGCTGCCCAAGACAAGGCCTAACGGCAGAGTCCCAGGAAAATGGGCTGGAGGTCACTGGAGGAACAGCACAGCCAAGGGGACGGGCCCGTCCGGCTGGAGGAGGGAAGCATGCCTGCATAGTCGCACATGTGCGGGCTGAGTCCGGGCAGCAGAGTAACCCCCGCCCACAGCCAGTGCAGGGGGACATCTAAAATGCTCTCTCATCTCCACAGGCTCAGAAATTCAGGGGAACACAGCTGCAGCTGAGGCAGGAGGGTGGGAACTAGAGAAAGTAGAGACTGATGTGGCGGTTTCAAAGCAAAAAAGGGGGTTCAAGTTTGAGTGAAGGAGGCCTCTCTTGTGTTCCTGGGATATGCCAAACTCTCTACTCTGTGACCCTCACAGGTTTCCTCTGCCAGGAGACTCCTCCAGCTCTGATTTCAGCCCTGAGCGGTGGGAGCTGCAGGCCAGTCCACGGTGCTGAGAACCCATGAGATGGGGGAGGCCTCCTGCCGAGGCCGGGCCTCAGCCTGGAGCTTTCTTTCTGGAGTTCTGCTCGTTCTGAGCAAAAGCTGGGACAGGCTGTCCTCTCAGAAGGATTTACTCACTTCTTCTAAAATAACCCTCTGGTTAGGGACAGGCCTCATTGTGAAAGGAAATGTCAGCTCTATAGGGGACCAGCCTGGACTCCTGTCTTCTTACGCAGGTAATGATCACTCGGTGAGGCTTCCATAATCTGCTCAGTTTGGAGAGAGATTGTTTTTTCCATCTACCACACACACACACACACACACACACACGCACACACACACCCTGGGACATTTACTGCTAATTACAAAGAGCAGCTAATGGGTTTCTCTTCTCCTAGTCATCTGGGATGCTGAGAGATTTTAAATTGGATTGTTCCTGCAGTATTGTGAAGAAATGATTTAAATAAAACTGTTCTGCCCTCTGAGACTGTGTTTTGGGCCCTCAGCCACAGCCTGGGGTCCTCTCCCAAATCCAGGGTCACCATGTTGTCACCTATCTGACCCCGAAGCTAATGGGCAGAACATGTCCATAGGAGTCCCCGGGGCACAAGTGACATCCTTGCATTGATTTCCCTCTGCTCTGCCTAACATCAGCCAGCAGCTGGGTGGCACTGCAGGCATCGGGGTGTGGGCTGAAGACAGTCTCAGAGGTCCCAGGGGAACCGGAGGAGGACAGGGCCCAGGCCTTTCTCTTTTGATGACCCCAGGACTAGCAGGCGCCACGCCCATGGTTGCTGTGAAAAGCGAGTTGCATCAATCTGCTGAACGAAGGGTAGCGCCACCTCCAGAGTGAGGCGGGGTGCAGAGTGCAGGATCTCATCCGCCAAGAGGCTGCAGGGAGGTGTGGCGCCGGGAAGCGCAGGAACCAAAGAAATGTCAGAGACCTGGTGTCGGATTAAGTGAACCGAGCCTCAGGATTAGGTGAACTTGTTAGAAGGGCTGGCTGCTTTTCCAGTCTCTGCCCCCAGGAGCTTTTTTATCTCCTTAAACTCCAGTGGAGGCTGAAGTTCGGTGCAGCCGGCGAGCCCGAGGGGAGCGCGGGCGCGGGGAGGGGGTGGGGGCTGGCGCAGGTTCCGTGGCCCTCTTTCCTGCTGAAACTGCATCTTCTCATCTCCTCTTCCCCCAGACACGCTTTCCTAAGAAAGCCAAAGGAGGAAATTAGCATGAAAAAGAGAATTATAAGTATTCTGCTGGCTTCTTTATATATACAACCCATAATAAAAACTTGCAAAAGAATCAATTTTCTTATTTCCAGATAGGTAAACCGAAGCCTAGAGATGAAGGCCCCCGATCTGGGACACTTTTGAGAGTAAAAATGGGTACTAAAAATACTTGTAATTACATATATAAAGTATTTATTATCTGAACAATTGCTTTTAGTATATTTTTTGGGCTTAACATAATTTTACTCAAAAACTCTTAGTAAAGATAAAATTCTTTCTTTAAAAAAATCAACAGATACGAACCAGGACTGTCTCTGGCAAGTGGAGTTGTGTAGTTACCCGGATGTAAGTGACTTTGCCAAGATCACACAGCTAGTGAGTGACAAAGCCCATCTCTTTCCATGAGTTCATGCGGCTTAATCATGGGGACAAAGATTGCCAGAGGTCCCCTAAGTGTTTTAGAAGTTTACTTCGAGGCTCGAGCATGTGCCTCTTTCTACGTGGGAGCTAGATTTGTCTCTTGGGTTGTTTTCCTTTCAACATGAGACTTTCCAGGATGGCTCCTCCGTTGGTTGCTGTGCTCTGGCCTAGGCTGGCCACTCCCCAGGTGATGCATCTGAGGTGGGTGTGCCCTGCCCCCAGGTCTCCTCCCTGCTCTGCTCCCTGGCAGCTGTGCACATTTGGCCTGGCTGCAGACCCTCCCCCACCTTTACTTCCTGCACTTAGGCATCACTGGGCCCTCTCTGTCTCCCCACGAATCTTCTGTGTCCCCTGATCCTTCGCTGTTCCCCCAGGTTCTGGCAGATGGCACGAGCCTGGCACCTTGGGTCTTGTCCCCTCCCTGCACAGTTCCGCTTGCCTCTTCCCAACCTGGTCCAGAAATTCATCCCCCGTGGTGATCCCTTCATCCTGCCTCCACATCCACATTCACAATTTGACAGTCTTTGAGATTTAATCAACTAGTTCATTGAGAAATCCAGGTGTATACCCACCTGATTTGAAGTGATTTAGTTTAATGAAGATAGTCATGTGGCCCAGGTTTTCTGGGGCAGCCCTAATTTCAAATATTCTGTCTCTTTGTTCTCACAAAAACTATCAGAGTTCTGAAAATCCTGATATTTTGACATAGAAACACCTTCTAGATTGACTTGGGCACCCAGAAAAAAAAAAGGTATAAATCCCTAGTCAGGCAATGTGTCCCACCTTTGGCTTAGGACACACAGGTCTCTGTGAAACCTCTATTTTTGGTGGCCTAGGGAAGCTTAAGAGAGAACAGCTTCTTTTGTTTATTTTCAAGCATCTCATCAGTATTGCTGTTGTTTTGTTGCTCCTACTTTCTGTTAAAAAACTCAATTGTCTCCATTGGATGGCGAACATCTTTCTTGCTGAGTAGCGCTGCGGTTTGTGGAATGTATATCCCAGCACCGAAAACCGTGTTTGTTGTGACAACCTAGGTCAGATAGATACTTTCACTGTGAGATTTGCAAGGGCTGGAATCTCCACATCCTGTGTGTGTCTCCTGAGCCCAGAAGTAAATGGCACTCCCGTGCCTGTCCTTGGGTCTGGCTGGATCCTCAGCTGAAAGTGGCTGCTCTCCCCTCTGCCTGGGGGAGCTCAGTGGGATCTCCCCAAAGACCAGAGAGCCCCAGGCCCCGGCTCCTCAACCAGGCTCATCTTGGTCTAGTCTGGTGCTCCCAGAAGAGTGTGATTCTCTCACAGGTGGTCTCCAAGGCCCAGTTGCAATCACTGAGGAAATGCCCCAAAGAGGAAGAGCATTCTGAATGGACACAATGGCCAGCATGAGATGGCATGGCACAGAGACACAATCCCCATGGTATGTTCTGAAGGCCACTCATTCCCTGAGATGCTTTCGAAAGAACTTCGTGGGCAATGGAGCTGTGGTAGACTTCACAAAGTCTACCGTCATGTCAGCTGGGGGTACCCGCTGACATGTTGAAGTCTCTGAGAAGTTCTGCAGTCAGTCACCAGCATCTCCTAAACATATCTGACCACAGGCCATTTTTCTCATACAACAACTTTTAATACCTGGAAGAATCAGGGTAAAAGAGTCGGGGGTTTGGAGTCAGAGGGCCCTGCTGGGTTCAAGTTCAAAATCCTTGCATTCAATGGTGTCACCTTGGGTATGTTATGTTGTCTTCGTTTCCTCAAGAGGAAAATGAGGATGATAACAGGGTTGTTGTAAAAGTTAAAAGGTACTGGATATGAAGGCATTTTGCCTACATGTAAAATATTTACGTAAAAAGGGATTTTGTTGGGGTGAAAACTTGACTCAGCTAGTATACTTTGTAATGAAGAATAATTTATATTGAACATTGATATTGACTGGTTTAGAAGCTATTGCTCCCTGTTTGTGGCTATTCAGGATGTGCCAGGACCAGCATATTTAGGATGAAATGTCAAGAGTGTGATAGCTAAACAAGGAAGGATACTTTTGAAGTAATGCCTGCTTTTAAGAAAATGTTTAAAATTCTCTCAGCAAAATATAGGATGAATCGGAGAGGAGATGCTTAGGGGTCAGCTCAATCTCCCCATATACAGAATGAGGCCATGCATTAGGAAGTTGTTAAAGATGAAGCCAAAGGGCCTGGAGTGGGTTTCAGGCCTGGGGATGCAGAGGCTGAGAAAGGACTGAGACCTCTTAATCAGGAGGCATTGGTGGATCAGGTGATCTCCAAGTCATCTATATGTGTGGCTTGGGAGGTTTGCTTTGAAACCTTATCTTCTTTTTATGTACACATAAGAATGAACTGGTGCATATTCTAAATATCTTTTAATATCTTGAGTTTTTTTTCTTCCTTTATACATTCATGTGGGAGTTCTTAATCTAGACTGCATAGACCATTGGGATGGGGATTCAGAGCCAAAGGATATGCCTTAAATGTCCAGAAATTCCCTGAAATTAGAAGCAAAATGTTGTGTGCATATGCATAGGTGCATTTTTATGGGGAAGATTGTTCTAAACCACAAAGTGGGTTTTGGTCTCCGTGAACTGTACAAATCACATGAGAATAAACTCCCTGGTCTGCTTTACAATTACTTTACAATTGATCATTGAATGGGGGCGCGAGCCCTCCTGTGGACCTCCTGGGTTTCTGCGACTGGTCTGGGGCACTTAGCAGTGCTGCCTCATCAGCAAAACTTTGGTTTTGCTTGGTTCCCTTGCTCTGGGGAGCTGTAGCTTCTCTGTGATTCCTCCTTCCCTCTCTGGCCTGCAAAGTCCTTGAAACCTGCTGTGGATGCTGCTGTAAATCCTGTGTTATCGATGGGTGGCTGGCGTGACTTTCACACTGACACAAATGGAGCAAGCGATGTGCACGCCCTGCACCTCTAGCTACTTGCATTTCAGCAGCCATTCCGTGGACACCTATTGGGGCCAGGCACTGCGCTGGGACCTAGGTATAGGGAGGTGGCGGAAGATAAAAACAATGATGATAAGCAGCTCCTGCCTTTCCAGGGATTCAGGCACATGAGCAACTTGTTATCATATAAGCAACAAAAAGGCAGTGATAGAGGAGTGCAACCCCTGCATTGTCAGAGCTGCACAGTGACACTAAGGCTACTATACAAGAGTGAGCCTGCCCTGGTGTTCTTCGGTCTCTCCATTTACTCATCTAACACAGATTGATGGTGTGCCTGTCACGTGTCAGGTACCACGCTAGGTACTGGGGATCCACTGCTGAGCAAACGCAACCGGGGCTCCTGCCTGGGCTGGACACGGATGTCAAGCCATCATCACATACACATACACACGAATATAAAATTCCAGCTGAGACATGAGCTATAAGGGCAAGAGACGCGGTGCTAGAATATTACAGGGGATACTGGACCTTGTCACAGAGATCTCTGAAGGAAGCAATGCCTGAGCTGAGATCTTAACCACTTCGGTACCAGCATCGTCGACAGCCACAGAACAACGCGCACAGCGACTTTAGCCGACAGCCGTGATATGAAGGTGCACAGCCGAGCGTCGACTTCAGCCGACAGCCGTGCTACGACTTTTCTAATTTTTCATTTATCAAAATAAAATTGCGAACATTTAAAAATAACATAATGAAAACATATATGTATATGTTACCTATTCTGATTTACATTGCAAGTAAAGCTGCCTGTAAAGTAAAACAAGCTTTCAGTGCTTCAAAGCTTTCTTCATCACACAAGAGCAAAACGGATTCGTCGTCAGTGCACAGCACAAACTACCGTGCGGACTGTGAGTGCGGCTGTGGGCGAGGGTTCGCGGCCGGTGAGCGCCACATCGAAGGGTTAAGGAAGGAAAGATGGGAGTTAATATGTGAAAAGGGTAAGGACAGAAGGGGAACTCCCGGCATAAAGAACAGCACATACAAAGGGCCA
>CAUYPO010079899.1:0-11494 GCA_963574435.1 Cheirogaleus major | reverse complement strand
CTACTCACAACAGTACGCAATGTAACACTTACGGATTGTCTTCCTGGAATTTTCCATTTAGTATTTTTGGACCAAGGTTGACCGCAGGTGACTGAAACAACAGAAAGCAAAACCACAGATAAGCGGCATGACTGGAACCGCAGGTGTGGGAACATTCATTAAGCACCGTTTGCAGTAGCAAAAAATCACAAACAACCTAAGTGACAATCCATGGAGAATCGATTAAATAAATTATGGGCGCAGCCAAACAGTTGAATAGAATACTATGCCGTCATGAAAAAGAAAAAATTCTGCTCTACTTGTGCCTATTATGAACATTCTTCATAATATATTAAGTAAAAAGCAAAACAAAACAGCAAGACATGGAGTAGGATGCACAGTAAACTATATTAATATACAAAAAAATGAAGAAAGTATTTTGTAGCTGGTGTGTGTGCATAAAGTATCCCTGAAGAGATACATAAAAACCTAGTAACAGTGGTTGTTTCTGGAAATAAATTGAGTGGCTAGGAGAGATAGGCATTGGAGAGAGGCTTATTCTATATTATAAACTCATTTCTACATTTTTAAATTTTTTAACATATGCTTATGTTGGTGATTCAAAAATGATAATACAATATATTTTTAATAAAAACTGGAATTTCAAACCCTCTGATGGGTCTGCATGTTGCTAGGGATGGATGTTAGAATGAATGGCTTTCTGTTTAGGATAACACCCCTTTGCGGGCTGTTTTGATTGAGAAAAGTAAAATCCTCTGATCATGGTCTAAGAGGAAACGACAGCCCTGCATAACAAAGCGACATGGATTTTTTTATTTTTCAAATGAGAATTCCACATTTTCTCGGGGAGGATGAAAAGGAGAGGCTTGTAGAGCTCTTGAACAGAGAAAAAATTTAAGAAAGAGTTTGTGGTCATGCAATCATGCCAACATGGTATCCACGTAGACAGATTGCCAGTTAACCGTCCCTGCGGCATATTGGAGCTGCCTAACAGTCAACTTTTTGCTTTGTTTTGTTTTGTTTTTTACAGTATGAATGGCCTGATTTGGTTGCAACAGGGAAATGGAAGAAAGGAGGAGATATGACGGTCTGTCACCACCCTACAGAAGTGATATTCGGTTTTCAGCTATTTCTCTCTCTGCTTTCTACTATAATCCATTCTCCCATGCCCACACGCTCAGTAAAAGTCCATTCTACATAAACAGATTTGTACTGATGGTCCTTTACGGAACGAAAGAGAAAGACGCTGGTCTTGACTCTACTCTTGGAGGATCAAACATATCAAATGTATTGTCGTTGTCACCAGCAGGAGGAGAACAGCCACCCGGTACGACACAACAGGAAGAACACGGTACCACCTGTTCTTGCCAAAAACATCTAACCTGGATCTAATCAGTTTACAGAGAATACTGGGGACAGAGAAACGAGTTACATGACATCTCCAGGAATGATCCGACGGGTCTAGAATGTGGGATATTCTATAGGACAACTGGCCTGGCATCCTCAGAAGGTTACGGTTACACACAAACACACACAAAAAAAAAAATAGTGGGGAGACTGTTTTGGCATAAGACAGATTAAAGAGACACAAAAACACACGCTGCAATGTATGATCCTTGATTGAATCCTGGTTCGAAAAATACATAAAGACATTCTGGGGATGAAAGAAGAAATATGAGTATGGGCTGACTCTTAGAAAATACTGAAGCATCGTTGATTGCTTTGAATGAGATAATGGTTTCGCAGTTATGTAGGATACCACCAGTAGTTTTAGATGCATGTAAAGTATTTAGGAGAGGCGTATCATGTGTGGACAGAGCAGATACGGCAAAATATTAACGGTTATTAATATTAAATTTGAGGTGATTGTATTATTCTCTTAACTTTGTGGTGTGTTTGAAATTTTTCACAACGAGTAGCTGGGGATCGGAGAGCAGGGTTTGAAGAGCAGGAATTTAGTGCAAGCGGCGACAGAAGAAGCTAAGTACTTCCTCGGGACTCTCTGGAACGTCCCACAGACTCTGGGGTGAGCCCTTGAGCCATTGTTTTGAGGATATTTCAAGCCCCACAAAAGACTTTATTCAACTAATATTTTATTAGCCACTTCAGTACCGCACTCACTGGCAAACCTCGCCCACAGCCGGCACTCACAGTCCGCACGGCAGTGTGTGCTGTGCATTGACGACGCATCCGTTTTGCTCTTGTGTGACGAGGAAAGCTTTAAAGCACTGAAAGCTTGTTTTACTTTACAGGCAGCTTTAGGAAAATAACTATAATAACTCCTACTAAGGACTTGTTGAAAGGTCACAGATTCGTAGTCACTTATTAGCTGAACGTACACACTGCAGCTGCAGAGATAAAAGTAAAAGCTTTTGGCTGTCGACTAAAGTCGAGGCTCGGCTGTGCGCCTTCATATCACGGCTGTCGGCTAAAGTCGACGCTCGCGTTCATCTGTGGCTGACGACTATAGTCGACGCTGGGCTGTGCGCGTTCATCTGTGGCTGTCGGCTATAGTCGACGCTCGTACCGAAGTGGTTAAGCACCTACTCTATGTGCAGTACTCTGTTAGACCCCGAGTATACAGTGGTAAATAAAGAGGCTTTCACTGAGTCCTGATGAAGCTACAGTTTGGGGACATCAGGGGTGCAGGGACACTCCCTGGGCACCAGCAGCCCACCCCCTCCCCCTTCTGTTGAGGAGCCTGAGTGGGTGCAGGCAGTGGGAGTCACAGTGGAAGTAAATCGGCCAGAGCAATGCCCTTTCACCCCTGTCGGGTCTAGGGGCGGGCAGGGGAGCTGGGTGGCTAATGCCACCTAAGAGAAAGGCTGCTGGCAGCAGCTACGTAGGCTTTTCCTCCTAACAGCAGAGGGAACCACGTGAGGGACAGCCTTTGCCCTCGGCCCCTCTGCTTCCGGCTTGGGCTCTGCCGTGCGTGCGAGGCCGTACGTACCGCTTTGAGCCTCGGCAACTGTCGTTACCTGGGACAGGTACAGACGCAGACTTCCTTGAGGCGGGACACCCAACCCAGGAGACCCCTCGCTCCAGGTCAGACTTCTCCTTACGGGACGGCCACAAAGCCCCTCGAATCCTTCCCGCCAGGCAGCTTATCAGTCCTGCCCTTCGACCCGGCAACTCCACTCCACCGCCAGACGTTAGGGATGTGGTTAAGCATTTGCTCAGTGAGTCACCTACGCCTATAAACAGCATAGGTGTTGTTCTTCACAGGTAGGACAAATTTAAAACCAACTGAAACCACCACCAAGAGCAGGTGGGTTGAATACATCATAATGTAATCATGTGGTGCAATACGAGTCAGCTGTTAAATATGGGACGGTCGGGAGCGGGTGAGACCACGGGAAGATGTTGATGAGACGTTGTTAGGTGGAGAAAAAATCGGGTCACAAGACAGGACATGTGTTATGGTTCCCTTTGTGCAGAGCACACCCTACACGCAGGGAGACAGAGAGAGACAAAGGGAAGGTCTGTCCCAAAGTCCTAATGCAGATTATCCAGGAGTGATGGGATCATGGGCATTTTTTAAAAATGTATCTCCACCTCTTTGCATTCTCTGATTCTTCTGCAATGAACATTTGCATCTCCCCTGGCATTTCCATCCCCTGGAATAGTGCTGGCGCGCAGTAGGTGCCTGTCTCCCCCGGGGTTAATGGGACAGGGCATCGGGGGAGGTAATGGTGGCCTTTGTGCTTTCAGACTATTCCCAGAGCCCCGGATGGAATGGGCGGCGGGGGTGCTCCACTCCCAGGCGACCTGAACTCGCCCTAAACTTTAGTTCTCAGAAAACAACGTCCATGCCTCACCCAGAGCGTCACGATATGCCGAGCAGAAGTGTGGATTTTGTGTCCCCTCCCCGCCGGACACTGGCTCCCACCTGTCCCCTGCCCCCACCCCCGCTGGGGTGTGCATCATCGGGGTGCACAAGGCAGCAGCCGGGGGAGGACCTGCAGGGGGTGTTAGCCGCTGCGCTGATGGGACAGAAAAAAAGCTGCCTCAAAACAGTCTCCAGGCCGAACCCAATTTAGTAACTACTGAGAGCCATGCCATTCTTCCTTCATTCCAAGCGTGATGATTTTGCACCCCTTGTGTGCCTGGGATCAGGCCGGGAACTGGGGATATTGAGATGAACCGGCTGCGACCCCTGCTCCCCATTAGCTCATCGCCTGCAACCCGAGAGAGACGTGCAAATCGGTGATCAGAACTCGGTGCTGCCAACGCAAAGATAGACTCGTGCCAGTGCCGAGTTATTGCTTGTTCGTTCATAGATATTGTCCATGGCAGAACTCAGTGCTGCCAACACAAGGATGCACTAGCGCCTGTACGAACAGTGAAGGCGAAAAAGGGGGTAATTGATCATTTGGGTGAGGTTGAATCGGAAAGTCTCCCAGAGGAGACTGTGTGAGCTGAATCTCAAAGCAAGTGCAAGAGTCTGCAAGGGAAGAGGCATCTCGATCAGGGGAACTGCTGTGGCCAGGGACGTGGCCTGTCACACCTCGGGGTACCCGAAATGTTTGCCACCTGGGGTGGTGGGCCATTTTTAACAGCCTCCCCTCCATAAACCTATTTTTCGTGATAATCACGAAATTAAAGGCATAATAATAACAGCCAGAGTAGACATGCCGAACATGTCACTTTCCTGGTATTAAACTTTGTGTGTATATAATCATGCAGTTCTAAAAATAACTGGTAAATTTTAATAAAAATCAAAGCATTTGCTCACTTCTGAAGGGTAAAATAAAGCCAAAGCATCTGCAAAAGGTCCCCTGCAGGCAACTGCTAAATCAAACCATAGACATTCAATGTCTTGATTTGTCCTTTGGTTTTAGAACAAACAATAATTAAGAAGCAGCTTTCATCGTAAAGATACCATCAAATTCCACAAAATATTTCACATGCAAGCTAAGATTGGCTCTCGCCAAACAAAAGTATTCGACCTTCAAGTTCACACGGTTTCACTGGTTTAAATGTTAAACACTCATTTAAAAATTCCGAGCAGTCACGTAGGATGACGAAGCGAAATAACTCAAGCTCTGTTTCTCGGCCTTTCCAATCCGGCTATTGTTGGTTGTTTGAATCTAACATAGAAATACGTAGCATTACCTGCGTCCCGAGTAAGCTGGGATTCTGAACTATTAATGTTACGAACTTACCCTTGAAACTAAGGCATAGAGCTAAGTCCACATGCACAGTCTCAATGACTGTAGAATTGGGAGTTCTCCAAATTAACTTCCACGTATAAAACAATACGAACAAACAAGTGGTAAAAATCTGCGAATGTGAAACCTCCATATATCATAGGAACTCAGCCACCACCAGAGCAGTTGTTTAGAACTTGTGCCAACAGGAGATTTTTTTTTTTTTCTGGAAGGTGTATTTAATCACCAACATTGTTCAGAATGGCCAGCACTTGGTGATGACAGAAAGTAGATCCAAATTTAGCCTGTTTTATTATTGTTTTTAAAATTCTCCACAGGCAACGTCCCGCTATTGCTTGCACCCAGGGCGGAAGGCTCCCTGCCCCATTCTTTGCATGCCACCGACACCCAGCACGTCCTCGTCATGAGAGCTAAAACTTCAGATAAGATAGGAGCCCAGATAGGCCACGTTGAGAGACGAGGACAGGTAGATAGAACCTGGGCAAAAACAAGTAGGAGGAAAAAAAAAATGTGTATTTTATTCTGCCAAGAGATAAATCACCCTGGCAGAGAGAAAAGAAAAACCCTCCAATCCCGCCTCTATGTTCTTTACGGAAAAGTTCAGCCAAGCTTGCCAGCCTTCCACACAGAAGGTTCTGGAACCTTTGCACCTGACTACCACCCTCCAGGAGATGCCAACCCATAGCAAATACACCTGCAGAGCCCAGACCCCAGCCCGAGCCTTCAGGATGAGTCCTGCTACCTGCTCCCTGGGCGACTTTGTCATTTCTCTTTCATTATTTGGCATTTGTTTCTGCCCCTTTTGCTTATAAACGAGGCCTAGAAATCCATCTCAAGGGTATTTTAGTAAAACAAGGAGAGGTGGAGGAAGAGACTTAGAAGAGAAAGGAGAAATAAATGCACGCATGATTTCTTTTCACTTTCCCTGTTAAGTTTATGACAATTTGTCATTTGGAGAGGTTGGGCATGGGGTGGGCCTCATCCCCTTTATGTGTTTTTTATATGTACATCCAGGGTCAGGAAAGTTGGACCCTTGATGGCACCTCTGCCTACATTAATTAAAGTAATTTTTGTTTCAAAAAAAAAAACAAAAAAAACGAGGCCCTCCTTAAATGTGGGCTGTGCCTCCACTTACAGAAACACGAGGTTCTTGGAGCCACTCGGGGACCTGGTTTGACACAGGAGCCTTTCCATCTTCTGGGGACAGATTAGGAGGACTGCAATGTCCCCCCGCCCAGGGAAAAGTCGACCTCGACACTTTCAGGAGCCGCTGATCGTGTTACCGCTGCGCACTGTCACGTGTCTGCCCTTAGCGAAGCGTGTCCGTGACCATGACCCATAGCAGCTTGCTGGGGGCGGCTTCCGTAGGGAACCCGAGAGCTTCCACGAGACAAGGAGGAATCCTTGTTTTAGGGGAAGGCAGAAGGCAACAGGTGCCAAGAGTAGAGCGTTGTAACGCGGCCTGAGATGAGAGGTGCGTTTACGGTTGCTTTCCGTAAGCGTCGATGCCGGGAGGCAGGTGAGCGCGGACAATTCAGGGAATAAAAGTCAAATCACAGTCCCCCATTGGTAGGGTCTCCTCCATGTCAGAAAAGGAGCCATGCAATGTCCTTTTCTATCCAGGGCAGGATAGAAAGGGGCGGAGGATAAAAAGGTGCCGTCAGACACCCGTGCTCCGGCTCTGACCCTGCTGTCTACTGGCTCTATTCAGGTTTCATCTCCACCCTCCAGTCACTCAAGTCTTAATTCACCTGCCTGGGTTTTCAGATGTTTCTTTTTGGTGTAAGGTGTAGGTCAATCAGTTACATTTTGGAAAAGCAAACCTAACTTCAACGACCTGTGGATCTGAGCTGATGGGCGCCAGCACGGCCTCGCCGCGCCTGTCGATTTCACCCACGTGCGCTGGACCGGCCGCTAGGAGGCCTGAGCTCCAGTCTCCACTCTGGTCCTCTGTTATCTTGGGCAAGTCACGATGCCACATCACTTTGAGCATCCTTTTTATCCATTAAAAAAAAAAAAACATCCTGGGTAGATGTGAGGTCCAAAATCCCTTCTGATACTCAGAGACTTTTTCTAAATTTCAAAGATGACTTTTTCAAATCAGAAGCCAAGATCATATTTAAAAAAACAAGAATTTCTTTTCTTTTTTTTTTTGCTATGGTTTCCTACCAGAAAGGAAGATAGGTATGGAAAGATCACAAGTTATGTTAGCTTTGCATAAATAATAAAAGCAGCACAGTTCTCTGCCCCGCTCCGGTTAGGAAGTAGATAAAGTGATACCCCAGGCGCTGACCTGTGCCGTGTGGGACTTGCAGGGTTGATCGTCATCAAGCAATCACCAGGGCAGATGATGAGGTGAGTGATTTTGAGCCCGGTTCCCGGCACTGCAATAACGTGGTCCCGCGTTGTCTGAAATCTAATCACAAAAAAGGGAGCAATTAGAAATGCAGCTTCCCTTTGAGAGACAGAGGGACTCGGAGAAGCCAAAACTCCACTCCCCCTGGGACCTGCCCTGTGAGCCGCCAGCCCAGGGGGCCACTCTGTCACCCTCAGTTACATCCCTGGGTGCTTTCCAGAGAAAACAAAAGGAAGCTTTCCTTAATCTAGCTCTCATTGCATTAAATAAATGATCTGAAAATCCAGATTGGCACAATTCTGCTTTGACAATGATTCTTTAAGAAATGATGGGCCGGGCACGGTGGCTCATGCCTGTCATCCCAGCACTCTGGGAGGCCAAGGCGGGAGGATTGATTGAGCTCAGGAGTTTGAGACCAGCCTGAGCAAGAGCGAGACCCTGTCTCTACAATAAATAGAAAGAAATTAGTCGAACAACTAAAAATAGAAAAAAATTAGCCAGGCATGGTGGCGCATGCCTGTAGCCCCAGCTACTCAGGAGGCTGAGGCAGCAGGATTACTTGAGACCAGGAGTTTGAGGTTGCTGTGAGCTAGGCTGACGCCACGGCACTCTAGCCTGGACAACACAGTGAGACTCTGTCTCAAAAAAAAAAAGAAAAGAAGAAAGAAATGATGTGCTTCCCCAGGGCACTTAAAACAAGGTACTTTCCAAAACAAATTTTGAATGATGAACAACATTTTTAAAGGATGGACTTCAAATGATCAAAGAATATGCACTAACTATCATCTACCGGCGAAGGTGAAGGAAAATCATCTTTAGCAAGTCCCCTAAGTCCTGAGGACTGCTGGGTGCCTCACCTGTGTGCACACGGCCCAGGGAGAAAGCTCAGTCTCTCCATCTAGCTGTGTATAAATCTCCAGGTCATTTCATTTCCTCAAATCAAAGTCAACTCCAAGTCACCATGCCACTGAGATATGAAAAGTCTAATTGTGGATACTTCCTCCTATTCAATATCTCCCCGAGATTATAAACAGGCACACGAAGCAAAATATCATCTCCTTGTTCACACCCACCTGGCCCACGGACGCCGGGCGGCCTGCGGTCTGAAGCGTGGAATCTTCAGCAAGATGGCGGCTTCCACGGTGAGGGAACAGCCTCCGTGGTGCACCGTAAAAGCCTTCCCCTCAGGGGTCTTCCCACCTTTCTGGATACTGCCGGGAAGAGAAGAACAAGGTTCCCCTATTCCTGGGACCCCGTCTCCTTTCTAATCCTGAATAAAAATTACCCTTCTCTACTCAAAGGCAATATTTTCTCTCTTATCCCTAGAGCATAATCCCCTGAAGAAACCAAGGCTTCCAGAACTCAAACCCAGGGAGGAATCTTCTGGAAGAAATCCAGAAATCAACTCCAGGAAGGAATCAAATCCAGTTGCACCCAACTCCTGACTTCCATGAGGCCTCACAAGACCAGTTTTGCTGAGGCGAGGAATTCTGGGTACCAGTTTGTAAGAAACCGGCATAAAAAGGTGCTTTGAGATGTGATGCTTTTCTTCTACTTTCAGAGCTGTTCTGGCCCCAGGAGACATTGGTGAGTTACTTTCTGAACTTGAGCTGAGCTCCCCACATCTCTAGAAACTTCTACATATTCAACAAATATACATATTTATTAAACATCTGCTATGTGCCAGGCACTGTGTCAAATGACGGAAGAAGTAAGATGCTCGCTTTGAGGAGTTCTCCGTCTTGTGGGCAAACGCAGGAAGGTTCGTTGTGTGGCTGGAACTCACTCAGGTAGGCAGCAAAGGATGTGGGAGAAATACAAGGAGCAGACCCTGCCCTGGAGTGGCTCCCATTCCACCTGAAGAGCTGGACAAGGCTCACCGCACCCCCGGAGAACCAGCGAGCCCCGAATCACAGGTGCTAACTCTAACTGCAATGCGAATTCTGGAAAGGTAGAAAAAATTTAAGGCAATCTTAATCATCAGCCTTGATAAGACTTAAATTGGGTTTTACTTTTGCCCTCTGTCTTCATTTAAAAACAAAGTTGCAGTGGAATATTGTGAACAGGTACTGTGCTAGGCTCTGGGAACATAAGCGTAGAAAAGTCCAAATTCACGCCTTGAGACACTCATCGAAGAGTGAAGGACACATGGAGCTGCCAGCAACACCGTCTCAGCCCTTCACTTCGCCTGGGGACTGGAGACCGTTTCAGAAAGGGGACGCTGTCTCTGCTGAGCTCTCAGGGCAGGTTAGAAGTCAGTCCGGGAAACAAGGTTGGGGCAAGGGATTCTAAGCCAGGGAAACTCCAAGGGGATAAAATTGGGTAAATTTCTGGGACGTCAAGGTTGAGCGTTTCCTGCATAGAGAACAGAAAGAAGTGGTGAAATCAAAGAAAAGAGCAGCATGAGGCCAGTAGAGGATTATTCTTTATCTGTCTTAACCCATGGAAATTAACACTATATCCCTGTGCCGGGGAGAGGCTCAAGGTCACTTCCAGCAACCCGTGACTCAAGGCACATCGACTCTGCCACCTGCACAGGGGCACGTTGGGACAAGGTGGGGACCTGGCACAGGGAGGTGAGTCTCTCTCTGTTCTGACTGTGGAAACGCTGTCCTCCGTGATCAGCTGACTCATGCCTGCCTGTGAACCCTGATCTAGGGTGTAGACGCATGAGAGTAAGTCCTGTCTAATCTGGGGTGTAGACGCATGAGAGTAAGTCCTGTCTACTCGGGGGTGTAGACGCATGAGAGTAAGTCCCGTCTGCTAGGGGGTGTAGACGCATGAGAGTAAGTCCTGTCTGCTCGGGGGTGGAGATGCATGAGAGTAAGTCCTGTCTGCTTGTGGGTGTAGACGCATGAGAGTAAGTCCTGTCTACTCGGGGGTGGAGACGCGTGAGAGTAAGTCCCGTCTACTCGGGGGTGTAGACGCATGAGAGTAAGTCCCGTCTACTCGGGGGTGTAGACGCATGAGAGTAAGTCCCGTCTGCTCGGGGGTGTAGACGCATGAGAGTAAGTCCCGTCTGCTCGGGGGTAGAGATGCATGAGAGTAAGTCCTGTCTACTCGGAGTAAAGGCACCAGCTAGAGCTGGTTCACCAATAGCAGCAATGTGACCACCACTGAAGACAGCAAATCCACTTCTGAAAATAACACACAGAATGCATGACCTCCCTGACACGTCTCCCCAGGCGTGTGAGCCAACCACAGCACTGCCAAGACCATCAGTTTCAGTCTCACAAAAGAGAATAGTAGAGAAAATAAAATGTAAAAGTCTTATTTGCCAGCCTAAAGAGGAGGCCGTGCATAGAATCCGGGTTCTTCTGCTACGTCAGAGAAAGAGATGTCGGCACAGGTGTTCGGCTGCGTGGCAGATATGAGATGAACCACACGTGTCCTCAAGCAGCTTAGAATCGAGTGGAGAAAATAAGACATCGCACAAATCGTCTACACAACGGTCACTACGGCACAAGAAGCTCTTCAGAGTGACTGGCGTCACTCACGGCGGTCGAACGCTGCATGATTCTTCGGCACCAATGTCTTCACGTCTTCAGAGAGCACCTGCTCTGGGGTGTGTTCGATATCTGTCCAGAAGACCAGGTAAGATAGGAAGGAAACCTCGACGCCACCTCTCCTCCGGATTCTGAGCCGCATGCTGCCACCTGGCCCCGAAGCAGCCCTGCTCCTGCTCTTGGCCACACAAAGTGCTTCCTGGATGTGTCCTTCCCATCCTTTGCCTCCTGTCCTGCTAGGGTTCAGACATCATCCCTGTGCCCTCACTAGGGAACAAGTGGCATAGTCCCATTTCTCCCAGGAGCCTGCACAAAATTGTTTCTCCCATGAAAGCCCCTCCCGCCACGCACATCAACCAAGGCAGATGCGTAGCAGGGGGACAAGGGACCCTGGGCCACTCTCCCGGCACTTAGCCAAACTTCCATCTCAGCTTGTGCTCCCCTGGGACACAAAGGGATGT
>CAUYPO010079896.1:0-17632 GCA_963574435.1 Cheirogaleus major | reverse complement strand
CCTTTTATTTCATCATATAATGGGGGTACAAATATTGTTAGGGTTACATACATTGCCCCTACCACCCCTCCCCCCCCCCACATGCCAGAGCTTCAAGCGAGTCCAATCCCCAGGTGGCCCACACGACACACATTATGTAACTCTACACTTCCTCCCCCCTCCCACCTGCCCTCCTTTCCACAAAAGATTTTTTTTTTTACATTTTGGATACATTGTATATCTTTGCCTCTCCCTAAGAAGGGTTAGAGGTATGCCCTTCCCCCCGACAATGCTTGCCACATCCCTATGATGTGGGTCTTGCCCTCTAAAAAATTCTTGAGGACCCAAAAATATATGGGCTACATCTATTAATATTAGAAATTAAAACTGAGAAATTTAGAAAATTCTTTAAAATAATATACCCCCCACTGCTTCACTTGACTAGAAAAAAAAGAGAAAAAATGAACCAATTAGATGCTAACATAATTTACATAATTTATGGAAAAAACTATATTTTAAAGATAAAAATAATTAGTGGGATGAAAGACATTGTTTTATATTTTTACAAATTTATTTAATGTTTGGCTTAATAAAAGATGGCTGGATATTCACACCCAATTTTGCATTCAATCTTTTGTGACGTGTTGTTTTGTTAAGGTCCATGAAGGACATCCAGATTCTCACAGATATGTATGATAGTTGGCAAAGGGAGGGGCATTTTAATAGCCTTTCTAGGCAATTGTGAATGTTTTTCTTTTATACTGAACCCAAACACAGATGGTAGTTTCTTAAGGCTTAGTTCCAATGTGGCATCGGAAACCATATCAATGAACTTTTCATTTTCTATTTATCTGTGAGGAATGAGACCAAGAGTCTTATTATTCTTATTATGCGAACAGTTTTGACTTTGTGGATCCCCCTGAAAGGTGTTGGGGAGCCCCAGAGATCCCAGGACCGTGCTTTGAGAACTTCTTTTCTAGGCCAATGTCACCCATTTCCATGACGACCAGCAGGGGGCAGCGTGGAGGCAGCAGCCAACTGACCCACCCGGGGACCAAGCCCACGACCTTAACCGCGCCCGTCTCCATCGCACCGGCACATCCGGGCACCTGCTCTTCCAAGCTGGACCTGACACTCGACTGCGGGCTGCCTCGGGAAAGACACCTGGGCAACCCCGGAGCCCAAAGAGCCAGGTGTGGAGCCCCCACGGCCAGGACTGGGAGGCCTGGGGTGCCCCAAGTCCCCAAAGGCCCCCTCCGACTTAGACTCTTAACTGTCACCCACATGAGGCCAATGTACAACCCAGGAAAAGAAAGAAGGGGTCAAAAATGGCACACTCATCAAGTAACTTCAAACCCGCACCCATTTCCAGCTTTTTGTGCATTTATGGTGTGCTCTGTGTGTGTGTGTGTGTGTGTTTTTTTAGGTTCCGTTATCTTGTGAATAGCACAGATATCACACCGCTCCGCGTGGGTGTGAAAAGCGTTACTCTGCTCAGAGTAAACATTTAAAGCTTACCACAGCTCAGTTGCCCTGTTTCTTTTTCTTTTCTTTTTTTAATATTCTGGGAGCTTCAAGAAATGTCAGTGACGGGGACCTCGCTGAGGGAGACGCCGCGTCCTGGGTAAACTGCTCCCAAGGGTTTGGCCTCACGGGCGCCGCTCCCGCCACAGCCTGCAGGGGGCGCCACGGCCCGGGCCGCTGCTCTCAGGACTGCAAGCCCTGAGCCTTCCCGCCGTCCTGCTGCGGCTGGGCGCAGCGAGGGGGCCCCTCCGCCCTGCCAGGCACCCCACAGAGGCAAGGATGCTCCAGGGGTGACCCCAGGGGGAGGAGCAAACCAGGGAGCCTCAGGGTAGGAACTCTTCCATAGGAAGACCCCATCCTCTGCAGGGCTGGGGGTGGGGGAGGGAAGGCAGGGAGAAAAAGGGAGCCCTGTGTTCTGATGCTCAAACTTTCATCTCCCTGATGGTGGGGACAGGCGAGGGGCATCCAAGACAAGGCAGCAGAGATTAAAGGTACAAGATGTTCCTTGCAGCCCCCAACAAATCACCCCCATGTGAATCTCTAGGGAATGAGCTCCTTTGTCACCTTTGGGTCACTTCCTAGTGGGGCCAGACTTTGGGGATCACTGGTAAGGAAAACCCCCAAACTGACATTTATCTGTCCTCTGACCTATCTGGGGTCTATTCCTTTTTTTAAACAACAACAAAAAAAACTTTAGCCAAAACAATTCATCGATCTGCATCTACACACAGGCTCTTCTCTTCTTCCTAAACCTAATCATTACTCTTTCTGCCGGACAGATGAGAAAGAGAGAAGTTGAGAGACAAAGAAGAGACCACACAGCTACCTATGCTGGCCAACTAACCCGTAGACCAGTATTTCTCTTCATCTCGTCACCTTCTGTGGACGTGTAAGCACAGACAGAAGGGCTCAGTGGCAGTGAGGAAGGTGGAAAGAAAAAGGCCTGTGAAAGTCTGGCTTTCATGCAAACCTAGTAGAAGTCCAGGAACAAATTATCTTCCTGGGCCTCAGTTTCCATGCTGGTACCCAAGGGAGCTGAGACAGACAGGCTGGAGTGGCTACCCCATGCAATTCCAACACCTGAATCCAGCCCTGCCGAGTTGCATGAGGGAAGCAAGGGTGGCAGCAGAGGACAGGAGATCAGTCCTGGGATGGGATGCTGGTGGCCTGAGCCCCTACTCCAGCCTAGTCCACAGGGCAGAGAGGAAGGGGGGGGGTGCAACAAATATACCCCCTGTGTCCCCACCCTTCTTGCTCCCAGACCTTCAGGGAAGAAGAGCCCACAGAGTAAAACACCACAGGGAAGTCAAGGGAAATGGAAGAATGTCACCTCCAGGCTGGGGGCCTGGGTACTGGCTGGGCAGGCTCATCACAGATGGCAAGTCTGTGGCTGACCACATCCGTGGGATGGCTCTGAGTGAAGGTTAGAGATGAAGACCCAGGAGTTCAGGCCCCAGCTCAAGGACTGCTGTCCCCCCCACCCCGGCTGTGGCTGGCACCTAAGAAGGTATGGCCGTCCTTCGCCCTCCTGGAGCAACCTCAAGACAGATGGTAGGAGAGGAAGGGCAACTCTCCAAACCTCTTCAGTCTGAGCTGGCGGCCAGCTCCCTGACTCAGTACTGACCAGAGCCTCACCAGCTGACTCCTGTCCCTGCCCCCCGGCCCCCCTTTACCAGTGGGCCCCTCTGCCAAACTGTGTGCTCAACACCACCCCACACATACCAGGGCAAGGAGGGGCAGGCAGTTTGATCCACACCCTCTTAAGACCTGGGTCCTTAAAACTTCCAAGGAGCAGTGCCAAGTGCACTAAATGCGGACTGCACCCTTATATAAACAAATGACGATTTGCTCTGGACAAAAATGAACTGATGAGGGAACAGAACAGGGGCTCATAGAAGGTGAGTGAAAAAGCAGAGAAGGCAACCCCCAGATGCAGGAGGGGAGGATGGAACTGGCCCGGAGGGGTGCAGAGGCAGGAGGTTCTGCAGACAGAGAGCTGCATGGGCTCTGGCCACTTCCTAGGACCAGGTCTGCATGAGGTCCTCCCAGCTGGGACAGGTGAGAGGCTAGCAGAGAGGGCTGTGTGCACACACGTGTGCATGTGCACGTTCAATGAACACAGCTCAAGGCTGCTGCTGAGGAAGGTAGACCCGTTGTGGGGAGGGTGGGCATTCTACCCGGGAAGCAGCCCAGAGGTCCTCGGTTCTACTGACATGTTTCCATTTCTTCTTCCCCACCGTGGGCTCCCTGGGGGAGCTTGGGTGGGGGCCTGAATCTGCCTCCTCGCGCCCTCACTGATGCCCAAGCACAGGCCTGCTGCAAAACAGGTACTCAGTGATTATCTATTTAATTTAACCACATTTCATCAGAGATGGCCCTTCCCAGACAAGGAAGAATTCAGAAAACAAATCAGATACGCTCAGAGCAGAGTGGGGCTCTAACCACTCTCCTCGACTTGTTGACTCATAGGCAGTTTGTTCCCCAAGATTCCCCACGGGGCAGTCAGCACAGCGGCAGCTCCTCCATCTGACAGCTGAGCCGGCTCCCCGCCGAGGGGCTGGTGCACCCACGGGGTCTCTGTTACAAAGCTGATGCCTCCTGGTGTGGCCTCGACCCCCCACGTGAGCCGAGCCTGGAGAAGGTTGCACCCAGGCCGGCCTGGCAGGCAGACACTTGTGGGCTTTTTGTACACCCTGCAGAACAGGACCCAAGAGGGGACAGGGAACAGGAGCTGCCTGGTGATGATTTCCGGAGAAAATTCCTAGGGGATGGAGGTTTGTAAGCCCCAGGCAACTTTCTGAGACAGATCTGTAGAAACAAACACATTCTTACAGGGGGATCCAGTTCTCTTCCTAATGTCAAAAGCTCGTCATCACCCCGGGTGTTAGTCACTGCAGGCAGATGCCGCAGTCACAGCAGAGTCGCCTCCTCTGAGCAACAGTCATTACACAACCTCATGTGGTCACTTCCTGCGCACTATATTATAAAGAAAAATCACCCTAAACTCACTCAGCCACCCCCATGACATGTCTGAACATCTTAATGTAGTACCTTCTGATTTTTCCTAGGTATTTATGTATAGATTTTAAATAAAATTGGATTCTTACTACTACATACGCTGTGCTGCTTCCATACCATGTTGTACTTTCCCATGTTATTAAAGTTCTTCAAAAATATGAGTTTTAACTATAACTTAGTATTCTGGATATAATATATTCTACCATTTTCCCATTTGGGGGCCATAGATTGTTTCCAATTTTGCTCTATTATATTTGAGACTAAAATGTATATCCTAGGAGATAAATCTTTGTGACCATCTCCAATAACTCCCTTAGGATAAATTCCAAAAAGGGAAAGGGAATGCATTTTTCAGATGTATTTTTGAGATAACTTTTCAATGGTAACGTACGGCAGGCCTCATGCCCACTCTCTGCAAAGTGCATCCAAAATTGTCCAACAAAAAAATAACAATTTTCAAAACACAAAAAATAAAGAACAAAACTGTCCACAACAAAAATTCTGCTAGAGGCAGCCGTGTCCTGTTGGCCTAAGTGGATTTTGTATTTTCGAACTCGGAAGTCAAACAGAGAAGAACCTATCTGTAGCTACATCCGCAATTAGTCAGTTTCAATAACACATTCAGGCCTCTAGGAGCTAAAACAAAAACAAAAGACCTCCTCTTTGCAAACATTTGCATCTGTTTAAAAGAAGGTTTCTACCTCCCAGGCAGACTTTGTGGGCTCGGAAGGTGGTAAAGGGAATGTGCCTTTACAGCCCAGAGCGACCAAGTGGCCGGGCAGGTCATGTGAACCTCTCCAGCTGAGTGTTCTCCTCTACAAAGGGGCAAAGGGACGAGGACCGCCACCCCACTGCAGGGCACAGAGAGCGTGCAATGGGAGCACATTCCGTCAACGCCAGAGAGCAGCACACATAGCTACCAGGGCAGGAAAACTGCAGCTGGACCCCCAACCTTCCAAAACTTACAGCAGCTTTAACACAGTGTGAAAGGCATTAGCCTCCTGCCGCTATCTCTAACGTGTACCAGACTCTGAGAGAGAGATCTGGAGGGCAAGACAACCTGCCCTTACAGGGGCGTGACACACACCCACAGGGTATCTGCCCCGTCTACTGGGCTGGGACAGGGACAAAGGCAACTACCCCAGCAAGGCAGCCCCTGGCCACTGCCCCTTTTCCCTATAGCTGTTCTCTCTCCCCCCTATACCCCGGCATTTCCACCTCCTTGATTTTATTAATATTTCAGGGACACTTTCACTGATACAGCTGAGCCTATAGGCTCAGCAGGATGTGGCGCAAATGAACTCACTCTGGAGCCCGAGGGTCTGCCCACGCTAAGAACAGGCAGCAGACCCGAGCTCCCCAGACCAGCAGATTTGCTTGGCTGGGGTCTGCCTTGATGAAGTCACAACTGTGACCCCATGCAGGACACCCAGAGAAACACACTCCCAAGACCACAGCCACCCCCAAGTGACTGTGACAAAGGAAGCCCAGACCCAAGGGTATGCGTGCCCAGGACAGACCACCTCTCTGGCGAGACCAGAAGAAATGATACAGGGAGAGCAGCGGGCAAGAGGCAGTCGAGTGGAAGGGCTGAAAGAGCCGCAGTGTCTAGGAGGGACAGCCACGTGCAAAGGTGAGCACAGGTCCCCAGCAGGTACAGGACCCTGGTTCCTAACAGCCACCCAGAGATCACTAACAAGCATCCTCCACTGGACCACGATGCTTGGAATGAAACGCGTGGCCCAGCCCAGAGGGGCAGAATGGCAGAGTGGCCCGGCCAGCCTGCAGATTTAGGAGCAGTCACAAATTGTGGTTGTAAAGCACAGAATTTGGGTGTGCTTGTTGTGTGGTGTTACTGTAGCAATAGATAAGGGATACAAATGACATCCCAGCCCTGACTTCAATATCTAGCCAAACCCCTTCCTGGAACTGCTAAGAGTTCCATATTCCACTTGTGGTGGAAAGACCAGATGAGGAAGGCAAACACGACATGACCCACTCCCTGCCCACCCACGTGCCACAGGAAGCACCCCGAGGAGGGGCTGGGAGGGGGGCCTGGGGCCTCAGCAGGCGCAGGCTCCGTCCCAAGTGCCTAATCCAAGCTGGTGCCCAGAGAGCCACATCCAGCCCCTGTAGGAAGGAAAGCCACGACCCATTAGTCATGTCTGCCAGGGCGTGGCAGGGGACAGTGGCTGCACATTCGCTACGGCTGACGGTGCCACTCCAAGACAGTGAGCTGACGGGGGAGGAGGTGGGCTTTAAAGGAGGGAGAAGAAGCTGGGACAAATATAAAAGAATACTTGCCACCAAGCCGGTGCTTCCCGAGGCCTCAACGACACCGGGTGAGAGCTCTCAGCTCTACACCAGGCATTAATATCCCAGGGAACCCTTAGCAACAGGCCCTGACATCTGCTCTGTTACTATGATACGGGAAACATGATGGTAGCAGTGAGATAAGGTGAGCCCAGACACCAACATTTCCTCCACCTGTCAAGCCGCCCCGGGAGCATAAAAGATTCAGAGAGGGAGCTCAAAGGCCTGTCAGAAACCCAAGGAACCACTCACTCAGAAGCATCTGGGCTGATTATGCGCCAGGCAGGGCAAACGAGTGGATCTGGGAGATGAGACAGGAGCCCCAGGGAAACAAGTGCCTGATAAACATCCTGAGAACTCCCCCTCCATCAGGCATCCTGCCAAATGTGCTCCTGGGCTGACTCTCCCCTCCCCCTCCCTGCTCGGTTCTCCTCCTCTCTTGCCTGGACTGTGGCAACAGCTTCCTAAATGGCCTTTGGACCTCCTGGGACTCACTCTCACTCCACAGTCAAAAAGGTTGTCCTTATAGCCTAGGTCAGGTCACGTGATTCCCCTGCTCAAAAACCTTCCATGGCTCCCCACTGCCAAAGGAAAAAAACCCAAGCTGCCTTCAAGGCCGTCCATGACCTGGCACAAACTAACCTTGCAGTCTCGCTTACCGCCTCATCTTTCTGCAAAACTCACCCTCCAGCCACCGGGATACGGCTGTGTACCGGGTGCTCAGCCTGCTCTCCCAGACCCTCTCACCTAGGCGGCCTTTTGTCAGGCTGTCTCCCCACAGAGGCCCTGCACCACTCCTCTGGGAGTTCTCTAGCCCCTCCCCACCTACCCCCATTGCGACTGTCCCTCGACCCCCAGCACTGCACTCGCCTGCATCCTAGGGGCTCTTACCTCTGTAAACCCCAGGGAGACTGCAGCGCCGGGGATGCATCTCCCTGTCCTCACACTAGCACAGTGCCCAGACAGGGAGAGTGTCCCGTGCACCTTCAGGGAACTAACACTAACCCACAGCTCAGAGAATAGCGCCCAGCCTCGTCGGCCTGGAATGCAAGGCCGGACAGTGCGGCCCCTGCCTCCTTAACCTGCCCCTTCCGTCCGGCCACACGCAGGCCTGTCTTGCCTCCAGCCCACTCTGCAGAGTGGTTTATACCGACTAAAACTGTGGGCAATCTAGCAAGGACTCCAGTTCTTGAGCAATGGTCAACCACAGCACATTCAGACACAGTTACAGTTGATGTCATGGTCAATGTCAAGAATGACAAATGACCTGGAAAAAGGTATACAGCCAGAAGTGGAACCAAATAATAGACACATCGATGGCACAATGTGACAGTCATGTACCAACATGGAAAATGCAGCGTTAACGTGGTAGAGAAGATTTGGGATTACAGGGGAATTATTTCTTTAATCATTTTCAAAGGATGATTTAGTTACACAAACGATGGCACCTGCCTGTCTTCACGGGTCTCGCTCAGATTCCTCCCCGGAGATGGGGCTCCCTGAGACCCTCTGGTCTTTTTGTCTGTGCCCTTTGAGCAGCAGCAATCCCGATGGTGACCCATTCTGTGGCACAGCTCTACCTGGTCACAGAGCTGAGTGTTTATTACTGTCCTCAGGAGAAGCAACAGCTGAGTGTTATTTCCCAGCCCTCATTCATCGTGTGCACCGCGTGCTGGCAACACGCCAGGCAGGTGCCTGCAGCGCAGCCCTGTGACTCGAGGGCTGGGCAGGGTTGTTTCCTTGTACCCCCCAGCCCCCTCCAAGGCTTTGCACGGTGCACACATAGGAGGTCTCGATGCCGTGGGTCTTTTTTTTTTTTTAAACCCAGTTAAGTAAATCCGTAGGAATCTTGACTGCCTTAAAACACCCATTCCAGCCCTGGAAGAAATGCCCCGCCTGCCTCTTCATCAAACTGAACCCGTTTTCTCACGCCTGGGCTGAAATGCTATGCAAAGCCTCCAACCGAAATGAGATGCGAAATATTCTACTTCTCCCCCTCTCACGTCAAGTGCCAACCCTCAGATTTTAACAGCCACAAGCTCTCTGCCTACGTGTCCCCAGGGATACGGCTTGCTTTTGTCATTTCTGAAAGGCGGCCCGGAGCAGGGTAGGCAGGACGCCCAAATCAAGGCAATCACAAAGTGAAAGGCGGCCGACGACAGGGAAGCCAGACTGTTCCGATGAGAGTCAACCTGGGAATGCACAGGCAGGAGGGAAGCCTCGCAAGGTGCCTTCCCGCCCACAGCTGGGCTCCCCTCCACCCCTCGGACCTTGCCGGACCTTGCCGTGACAGTCTCTGCAACAAACTGCTACAAACTCAGTGGCTTAAAACAGTTCTAGAGACTAGAAGTCCAAAATCAAGGCGTTAGCAGGGCCACACTCTCTATGAAGGATCTAAGAAGAAACTGCTCCGTGTGCCTTTCTCTGAGCCTCTGGCGTCTGCCGCACTCCCTGGCGTCGCCTGCTGACGGCTGCGCGACTCCCATCTCCCACTTCATCTTCACAGGCGCTCTTGTCTGTGTCTCTCACGGCCATCTCCCTGTGCCTCTTGTCTTCATGTGACTCTTCCCTCTGTCTTGTCTTATAAGGACGCTCCTCGCATTGGATTAAGAGCCCACCCCACTGCAGTATGACCTCATCTTAACTGATCACATCTGCAGTGACCCTATTTCAGAATAAAGTCACATTCTGAGGTACTGGGACTTAGGACTTCAACATATCCTTAGGGGGGACACGATTCGATCCCTAGCACACGGGGTAACAGGACCCAGAGCCCTACCTTGGGGGTGGGGGCGCCAGACATGGGGGGCCCTTTGGTATGTGTGCACAGATGTTTAAGCTGGTCTAAAATGTCCCCCTGGAGTTCCTGGGGCACTAAGCACCAGGAGAGGGGTTTAGATTCTGGGAGAGGAAGATGTCATGGTTGATACAAAAAGAGGTTTGGGGAAAACAATCTTCTTTTGGTCATTGCTTGTCTGGGGAGTTCTTAACAGGGTATCTGTGAATTTGGATGGAAAAAAAATTCTATATTTCCGTTAACCTGCAACAGGAATTTTCTATTTCTTTGAATTATGAATGTAGGCAACATACCACATTCATATTAGCAGCATCTGTGCCTCGGTTATCAATAGAATCTCAGATAGTCTCACATCACAGGACAGAGTCGCAGATCTCTCAAAACATTATTCATGCTCATCACTATTTTAAAATCATAACAGTTATTATTAGACCTACTGCAAGGCTGTTTGTTTAATGCTTCAATAAAGCAGCACATAGATTACCATATCACGAGCTTGCTTTTTTAATATTCTGATAACTAGAAGTCAATATGATTGGTTTCCTTTGAATCATGTTTGCATTTAAAACCATCATTTTGAGAAGAGTTCCATGGGCTTCACCGAACTGTCAAAAAGAGGGTCCATGGCCCAAACACCCAAAAGTAACAGGAAATGGAATTAGAACTTAGCTCCAAGGTTACCAGAATAATATATCTTCAGGGTAAGCAGGTGCCTGTGGCCCCCGGGGAATTCTATGCTCAGAAAATGCCTGAGTCCTCCCAGGGGCTGCCAGGCACCGGCTTGGGGCGGGCAGCAAGGGGTGTTAATGTTTGCTTTAATGCAGAAGTACAAGCCTGCTTCCACTTATGTGATTTATGAGGGTCTGGAAAGTCCCAAGTAAGCAGAATTTTCGCAAAGGAAATCTGATATTAGCTCACACCTGAGAGCTCCTTGCTAAAGGTGCCCAAGAGAAACTTCTCCATGAAGCAGAGAATCCTCTGGAAAGAAAACAGGCCCACCTCTCCTCACCTGCTTGGTAAAGTCCCAATCCTCAGGCTTAGCTGGTGGGGCGGTCCCCCAGGTCCCAGGGAGCAAAGTCCCACACTGCTGCCTTCCCCAGTGGCCTCTGCACAGCCCAGCCCAGACACCGCTCTCAGATGGCTTTTCTCAGGCCCTGCCAGCCACTTCTCTATCCTTCTGTCCAACTCACCAGGGCCAGGGTTTGCTTAAAGCCGGCAGCCAAGGCAACCCCCAGCTGACCTCGCCTGCTATCTGCGGGCCAGCTGTCCCCTCTCGTTCATGGAAACACAAACAGACGTTTTTCTGTTCTGACTCCAAGGCTAAGCACCGCACTGCCTGGGAGCCAGCTGTCCACTTCTCTACGTGTTCCCCGCTCCCCTGGCAGAGGCTAGGACCCAGGATAAGTGAGGATGCCCTTCGCAGCCACAGGGCGGACTGCTGAGCACTCAGGCAACAATGCGGGGCACCCGAGAGTCAGGGAGGGGACCACCCAGGACATGGCTCGGTACAGAGAAGATGGGCCAGGGAAAGAGCCCAACAGAACCACTGGCACTCAGCCAGGCATCTTCAAGGCTTTTAAGAGGAGCCCCCCAATTTCAAAACAGCCCTGCACCTGCTCAGCCTGACCCTGAGCTACCAAATCGGAAAAGGACAGCAGCCATTTTACAGGTGCTGCCTACCTGCCCGGTGTCTGCCACAGGCTGATCAACTGGAGTTCGTCACAAATCCAGGGGATGACTCGACCACCACTCCTTCCAGAGAAGAAACCAGAGAGACGTAGCTACTCACTCAAGGCCCCACAGCTGATGCCTGGTGCCCAGTTTGGCCCAACTGAGCTGGGCTGAGCCAGGTGCTTCCCATCACCCTCTCTGCCTCTCAGGCCACCCTGGTTCCCAGGTGTGGTACCTAGAAAGCAATAGCCAGGGGTACTCTCGAGCACCTACCATGCACCCAGCACTTGGGAGTGTGCCAGGAGTTCCCAGAAACTGATG
Organism: Cheirogaleus major; assembly: GCA_963574435.1. Lineage (NCBI taxonomy): Eukaryota > Metazoa > Chordata > Mammalia > Primates > Cheirogaleidae > Cheirogaleus > Cheirogaleus major. The sequence goes on along the minus strand of CAUYPO010079896.1, from coordinate 6,009 downwards.
GCGCAGGAATTGGCCAAATAGGAGTTCCGAGAAGGCTTGAGGTTATCTGGCCTGGAGCAGCCAGGAAGGAGGAGCAGACGAGCTGGGTGGCACTGTCTCCCAGAGCAGGCAGCAGCTGGGATTAGAGCTGCGAGGCCTGTGGGGCCAGCTGCAGGGGCCTCGGCCACCTGCCTCCGGTGCTGCTGGGCCTCTCAGCAGAGGCCCACAGAGCAGAGAGGCACAAAGGGGCTGGTGCCTGAGTAGGCCCAGGTCATTTTTAAAGATCACCCTGCTCCCTAGCACTCCCACTGCCTGGCCCAGATGCCCAGCCAGCCTTCAGTCACCCCACAATCCTACATGGTACCCCTGTCTCCAGGCTCTCCCACTCAGACCCAGCCTACCCTGCCCAGACACGTTGGAATGAAGCCCAGGGTCCTCTCCTGGGAGCTCGTGGCCCTCCACAGTCTCCAACCTGTCTTGCCAAATTTGTCTCCAAACACCTGGCATCGTCCCCCTGCCCAAGCCCATGCCTCCTCTACTCCACACACACTGCCCCAGCCTGGAGCAAGTGCTCCCTCATCTTCATAAACACATCATTTTGACCCCTTCCCAGAACTTCCCAGCTTGTGGTGAACGTGTCTGATCTCTCCTACTGGACCAAATGCTCCGCGAGAGCGGGACACGACTCGTGCCCAGAGGGCACTCAACACTGTGGCACTGGGATAGAAGAATCGAGAGTCCAGAAATAAACCCATACCCCAATGGTCAACTGACTTTCTACAGTGGTGCCAAGACCATTCAATGGGGAAAGAATAGTCTTTCAACATATGGTGCCGGGACAACTGGATTGTCCCATGCACAAGAATGAAACTGTACCCTTATAACACACCATTTGCAAAATTTAACTCAAACAGACCAAAAACCTAAATATAAGAGCTAAAATTATGACTCTCTTAAGAAAATATAGGGGTAAAGCTTCATGACTTCAGATTTGGTAGTGATTTCTTAGATGACACCAAAAGCATAAGTAACAAAAGAAAAAAGAGATAAATTGGGCTTTATCATAATTAAAAACTTTGTGCTTCAAAGGATACCATCAAGGCAAGGTGTGGTGGCTCACACCTGTGATCCTAGCACTCTGAGAGGCTGAGGTGGAACGATCGCTTGAGCTCAGGAGTTCAAGACCAGTCTGAGCAAGAGTGAGACCCCATCTCTACTAAAAATATAAAAGTTAGCAGAGCATCATGGCAGGTACCTATAGTCCCAGCTATAGGGGAGGCTGAGGCAAGAGGATCGCTTGAGCCCAGGAGTTTGCAGTTGCAGTGAGCTGTGATGACGCCACTGAATTCTAGCCCAGGCAACAGAGCAAGACCCTGTCTCCAAAAAAAAAAAAAAAAAAAAAAGGACACTATCAAGAGGGTGAAGACAACCCATAAGAATGGGAGAAAATATTTGCGAACCATATATCTGAAAAGGGTCTGCTAACCAGAATATATAAATAACTCTTACAACTCAACAACAAAATGACAATTCAATTTAAAAATGGGCAAAGGATTTGAATAGACATTTTTCCAAAGAAGATACATACATGCCCAAAATCACATGAAAAGATACTCAACATCATTAGCTATCAGTAAAATGCAAATCAAAACCACAATGAGATGCCACTTCACATCTGCTAGGATGGCCATAATGAAAAATATGGGAAATAAGTGTCCTCAAGGATGCAGAGAAATTGGAACCCTCATGCATTCTTACTGGGAATGTAAGATGTTGCAGCCACTGTGGAAAACAGTTGGAAGTTCCTTAAAAAGTTAAATATAGAATTATCCTATGACTCAACAATTCCACTCCTAGGCGTATACCCAAAAGAGTTGAAAACAGGTATTCAAACAAAAATTTGTACACAAATGTTCATAGCAGCATTATTCACAACAGCCAAAAGGTAGAAACAGCTCGAATATCCATCAACTGATAAATGGATAAACAAAACACATATATCCACACAATGGGATATTTGGCCATAAAAGGAATAAAGTAATCATTCATGCTACAACACAGATGAACCTTGAAAACATTATGTAAAAGAAGCCATGAAATGTCCAGAATAGACAAATTTACAGAGACTGAAAGTACAGGAGTGGTTGCCTAGGGCTTACTGGGGTGGAGGGAGGGTAACAGCTAAAGGGTTTGTGGTTTCTCTTTGTGGCTATGGTTTGTGATAGTGTTGGGGTCACCCGTGACCCTTTACCTCCCCCATCAATCTGGTTAATGAAGACCATCTTTGTCTCATGGCCACATATGTGTCATTAAGTTATTCTCCTCATAGAGAATCTATCGTGTGCTCACCAGCCAGAGATGATGGTGACCTGGGTTCCAGAAATGGGAAACACCGTGGGTGATAAAGGAAGTGTAGTAAAAAGTTAATGATAGAATCTAAATGGTGGGCATGTAGGTGTTCACTGAAAAAAAAAATTTTTTTTTAAGAGACAGTGTCTCACTCTGTCGCCCAGGCTGGAGGGCAGTGGTGCCATCATAGCTCGCTGCAGCCTTGAACTCCTGGGCTCGAGCAATCCTCCCACCTCAGCCTTCCAAATAGTTGAGACTACAGGCATGTGCTACCACACTCAGCTAATTTATTTTTTGTAGAGATGGGGTCTTGTTATGTTGCCCAGGCTGGTCTCAATTTCCTGGTCTTAAGCAATCCTCCCACCTCAGCCTCCCAAAGTGCTGGGATTACAGGCGTGAGCCACTGTGCCCAGCCACCATAAAATTTGTTCAATGTTGCTGTATGTGTTTCATTTTTCATTATAAATTATTATAAAAGTAAGATTACAAATAGGTATTTTGGGCATTCAACTCGTACCACCAGACTCACCACCTCAGTAGAAGAACACAGTCAATGAACTAGGAGGTCCCACTTGCAGCAAACCACAGCCATGCTAGTTCCTGCTCTTCACTGGTGTCTACAGGTGACCCACCAGGTGACAGGGCTGCCTGAAGGAAGGAGAAGCCACAGGGTATGTGACTGTGACACACTGAGCCAATGGAGACAGTGTGCACATAAATACATTCAGCTCTCCAAGTTCAAACCAAGTCAGAAAATGGGCAGCAGCCACTGTTTTTATTAGCTCCAGATGAATTTGTCAATGGGTGCTTGGGTTGACCAAGCAGGACCCAACCCAGTCACACATTCCATCCAGGTGGCCTTGCCAAGGGGCTGATGAATTCTCTTCTTCCACCGGGTAATAAAAAGCAGTGGCTGCAAGTCTGGGCTTGGGGTCAGGTATCTGGGGTTTGCATTCTGGCTCTGTGATTTATTAGCTTGGTGACTCTGGGCGACTTCATTTCTCTAAGCCTTAACGGCCTCCTCAGTAAAATGAGTAGCTAGCTGCCTCCTGAGGCTGTTGGGGAGAATAAATTCAATCAGTGGTTCTGAATTAGGGTGGCTTTGTTTCCCAAGGGACTTTTGGCAGTATCAAGAGACAAGGGGGAAGGGGTGCTACCGACTATTATCTATCCAGTGGATAGAGCCCAGGGACCAGGGATGCTGCAAAACACCCCACAGCCCCCAGGACAGAGTTATAAGTGTTAAAGAGCCTACGTGTTAAAGCACCAAGGTTGAGAAACCCTGATATAGATGGTGCAGGTAACACAACCAGCACAGGACCTGTAACAGTTCACACTCTCAGTGCAGGGCTGCCATCATCATCATATCCATCACCATCACCATCACCACCATTGTCATCATCATGGTCACCACCACCATCATCATCATCACCATCACGGGAAGGCCTTCCCCTTCCTACTGTGGGATATTCCCAGAGGGGCTCATTTCCGGGCAGGGCAGAGGCCTGATGAGCAGGTGTTTATACTGGGAAGAGAACCATCAGGAGGGGAAAGGCCACGTGGCCTTTCTATCATAAGAGGGGCAGAAGGCCTGTTGGCGAGGCCACATCAAAAATAACCCCAAGGCCGGGCGAGGTGGCTCACGCCTATAATCCTAGCACTCTGGGAGGCCGAGGTGGGTGGATTGCTCAAGGTCAGGAGTTCGAAACCAGCCTGAGCAAGAGCGAGACCCCCGTCTCTACTAAAAATAGAAAGAAATTATTTGGCCAACTAAAAAAATATATAGAAAAAATTAGCCGGGCATGGTGGCGCATGCGTGTAGTCCCAGCTACTTGGGAGGCTGAAGCAGGAGGATTGCTTGAGTCCAGGAGTTTGAGGTTGCTGTGAGCTAGGCTGACGCCAGGGCAATAGAGTGAGACTCTGTCTCAAAAAAAAAAAAAACTAAAAAAAAAAACTACCCCAAAGCCCGCCTCCAAAGGTGTCAGAAGCTGGCAAGTCAAGAGCCCCGCTTCACTTCAAGGATTCCACCCACTTGGTCACTCTCCTGCCTCTCTGATTTGTCCTCACAGCCATCAGCAGCAGCTCCCTCAAACAAAACCGCCTGGGGGCTCCTCCTCAGAGAGGCCGGAAGGGGGAGTAGCTGGGGTGTCTACACTGGAAGCCAGGCTTGGAGGAACAGAAACAGCAGCCCAGGAGATGAGCAGGTGGAAGGAGTGCCCAAGGGGGGGCAGCTGGACGGAGGCTGGGGGAAGTGAGAGGAGGCCAGGAGCAGGGCCCAAGGCTGAGAGTGGGCACCCCCCAACCTGCATGCACACCCTCCGATTCTATGCTCTAAGGATAAATGGGATTCTAGTGGGCTCTGGGTCTCAAAGTCTAGGACGTAAGGGAAACACAAAATGTCACACAGGGAAAGTGAAAGGTATATCTGCCAGTGATCAGTTAGAAGAACCACCACTTATGGAGTGCTCACTATGTGCCAAGCTTGGTGCCAAGTGCTTTATAGAGTCATCTCCTTCATTTTTCAGAGCAACCCTATGAGGCAGATTTTAGATCCCCATTTTACCAGTCAGCAAACTGAAGGTCAGAGAGGTGAATGACTTACTAAAGTCACTCAGGTGGTAAGAGGCAAAGCCCCGGGACTTGAATTCCAAGTTCAAGCTCTTAACCACAAGAGCATTCCAGCTTCTTGACACTTGACAGTACTCTTAACAGAACTATGTGTGTTTGGGGCCTTTCCCTATCCCAGTCGTCCCACAGACACACACAATCTTTTTCCTTGTCCTTTCAGATAAGTCAGAGATAGTGAATAAGATTCTAACCGGGAAACACTATTTGTTTCAAAAATAAGAAAACAACCCAGTTAAAAGTGGGCAAAAGGTCTGAACAGACACCTCACCAAAGAAGATATACAAATGGCAAGCAACAATATGAAAAGATGCTCAATATCATAGATCATTGGGAATTGCAAATTAAACCAACAGTGAGATACTACCTATTAGGATGGCCAAAATCCAAAACACTGGCAATACTAAATGCTGGGTGAGGATGTGAAGCAACAGGAACTCTCATCTACTCCAAAACAAAACAGCCACTCTGGAAGGCAGTTTCTTACAAAATCAAACATACTCTTATCATATGATCCTGCAATTATACTCCTTGGTATTTATTATGCAAATGAATTAAAAAGTTATTGCTACACAGGAATCTGCACAATTACATTTATAATCACTTTATTCATAATTACAAAAACTTTGACACAACCAAGATGTTCTTCAATAGGTTAATAAACAAACTGTGAGGCCAGGCACGGTGTCTCATGCCTGTAATCCTAGTGCTCTGGGAGGCTGAGGCAGGAGGATTGCTTGAGCCCAGGAGTCTGAGGTTGTTGTGAGCTAGGCTGATGCCACGGCTCTCTAGCCAGGGCAACAGAGCGAGACTCTGTCTCAAAAAAAAAAACAAACAAAAATTTGGGCCGGGTGTGGTGGCTCATGCCTGTAATCCTAGCACTCTGGGAGGCCGAGGCGAGCGGATCGCTCAAGGTCAGGAGTTCGAAACCAGCCTGAGCAAGAGCGAGACCCTGTTTCTACTAAAAATAGAAAGAAATTAATTGGCCAACTAAAAATATATAGAAAAAATTAGCCGGGCATGGTGGTGCATGCCTGTAGTCCTAGCTACTTGGGA
>CAUYPO010079890.1:0-10151 GCA_963574435.1 Cheirogaleus major | reverse complement strand
GTAATAATATTTAATTGAACTAAAACTACCTAAAATAGTATTGTGATTATGAAATACCGCTAGATTTACTTAATTTTTTAAATTGGTTTTGGTGGTAAAAAGTTTTAATAATTGCAGTGTTTTTTTAAATTTGCGAGCTGTTTAAAAGAATGACCAAGTAGTCCAGTGTTTGCTTATTGTAAGTGCATGACACAGGTTGCAACTTCAGCATTCCTTTGTTAGCTTTATAAAGGAAGGTTAAAACTGACAAATGCTATAGTTCTAACAATCTAAACTATTTATGTTCCTAGTTATTTTAGTGGGGCTTTCCAGCAGATTCTGTTTGTGTCTTACAGGTACAATGGAAAACGTGCTGCTTTTCCTGTTAAAGGTTTATTGTAATAAGTTTGCACAAAATTTGAATTGTTGATGTGTAATTGGCATAGCTCAGGCTTCTCTGAGACAGGTTTCTGCTTGTTGAAAACCAGACTTTATATCCCGAACTTAATTCCTTACGTTGATTTTGTATACATGTTCATATTTTCTGGCCATTTGTGTATGTGGGTGCAGTGATATCTGTGATTAGAGTAGAAAGGTAATCAGGTCAATAAGAGATTAATTTTTTTTTTTTTTTTTTTTGAGGCAGAGTCTTGCTCTGTTGCATGGGCTAGAGTGCAGTGACATCACCATAGCTCACAGCAACCTCAAACTCCTGGGCTCAAGCAATCCTCAAACTCCTGGCCTCAGCCTCCCAAGTAGCTGGGACTACAGGCCAGTACCACGAAGCCCGGCTAAATGGGATCTCACTCTTGCTCAGGCTGGTCTCGAACTCCTGAGCTCAAGTGGCCCTCCTGCCTGGGCCTCCCAGGGTGCTAGGATTACAGGCATGAGCCACTGTGCCTGGCCAAGAGGTTAGAATTTAAAGTCAGCAGGTGCCTTGGCTTGTAGTGTGTGGCTTTTTCTTTTTCTCATCCTTCCAAGTCTACTAACCTGTGCTTCATTCAGCCCATATTTTACTAATATACTTAAAAGAAAGTGCTAAAATCAAGGTGTATTATGGATAATTCTGTCAACTCAGTAGCACTGTCAAAAAAAGGAAATTAAATTATTATAGTTTATTCTATTTTATGAAACTCCCCACAGCAAATTGAAGTGATTGCTGTATTTTAAAAATCTTTTCCCTTACTTGATGTTTTTTGAATTAAAAACAAACAAATGCTTGTTATATTAAGTAAATAATATAGATTCATAAAGGAAAAGGTATGTCCTTCCATACCATTCTTGCTCATATAAACAAACCTTTTAGACTGCATGTAGATAATGGGTTTTCATTACTATTAATTTTTAAAACTTTGTAACTTCTTGGGCATCATGACCTCTTTGGGAATTGGGTGAATGCCAAAGATTTTTTTTTTCCAGGAAAATGCCTTTAAGTACATAGACACAAAGTATTGCTGATGATTTTGAGAAATTCATAGATCTCTTCAAGCTCATCAATGGCCTTCAGGTTTGAATATTTGCTTTTAGGGCTTATATGTACACTTTGAGAAATATGCTTTTTGACATAGAATTTTGGGTAGCATAGATTTTTCTTTTTTAAATCATGTCTTTTGTGGTAGGGGAGGTAAGTATTTTAATATTTAATCTACTTTCTTTGATGAATTTGTTTTATGTAATCAGATTTTTCTAAAACTGAAATTATCTGTTAATTGCCTAAACAGTCTCCTTAAATTCCAAAATACTGAGCTGGGTACAGTGGCTCACATTTGCAATCTCTGCACTTTGGGAGGATCACTTTAGGCCAGAAGTTTCAGACCACTCTGACACCATAGCAAGACCCCATCTCTATAAAAAATGAACAAAATTAACCTGATGTGGTGGCATGTACCTGTAGTCCTAGCTACTCAGGAGGCTGAGATGGGAAAATTGGTTGAGCCAGAAGTTTGAGGTCGCAGTGAGCTATGATTTGACCACTGCACTCTAGCCTGGGCAACAGAGCAAAGACCCTGTCTCAACAAATAAATAAATAAATAAAAAACAAAAAAAGAAATGAAATTTCCAAAATACTTTATGGTAACAGAAAAATTCTAAGTATTATACTTTTTCTTCTAAAATAATACAATTTAATCTATTCTTGATGACCTATGCTTATTATAAACTTGAGTGTATATATATATATTATACATAATGTAGGGATATAGTCGTGGTTCTTATCTTAGCTCCTTGGACCGTATAGCATTTCAGGGAGTCTTCAAACTCTGAAATTGAGAGGAAGGTTGAGAGTCAGTGCATATGTGGATTGTTTTTTTCATCAGACTTTTAAAAGTGTTGAGTTTTTTTAAGCTAAGTTGTTATTTATACACAATAAAATCCACTCATTTTAAATGTGTAATTTGAACTTTATAAACAAATGTATAAAAGTAATATGGAAGTACCTGAAAAAGCTAAAAGTAGAACCATTTGATCCAGCAATCCCATTACTGGGCATCTATGCGAAAGAAGAAAAGACATTCTATAAAAAAGACATCTGCACTAGAATGTTTATAGCAGCACAATTTACAATTGCAAAGATGTGGAAACAACCCAAGTGCCAGTCAATACATGAGTGGATTAATAAAATGTGGTATAGGTATACCATGGAGTTCTACTCAGCCACACAAAACAATGGTGATCTAGCACCTCTTGTATTATCCTGGATAGAGCTGGAACCCATTCTACTAAGTGAAGTATCCCGAGAATGGAAAAACAAGCACCACATGTACTCACCATCAAATTGGTATTAATTGATCAATTATGTGCACACATGGTAGCAACATTCTTCAGGTTCGGGCTGGTGGGAATGGGGAGGAAAGGATGGATATATTCACACCTAATGGGTGTGGTGCATACCATCTGGGGGATGGGCATGGCTTGTAGCTCTGACTCCGCGGGGCAAAGGCAATATATGTAACCTAAACATTTTACCCGTGTAAAAACATATATGTATTTTTATATATAACGTATATATATATAAATACCTTCAGGTGAAAAAAAAAATGTATACTGCTACCACAATCAAGATGTATTAATAGAATAGTTCCCTTACCTTGGAGAGTTTCCTGTTGCCCTTCTGCAGTCAGTATCCTCCTCACCTTGGCCCCAGGCAACAATTATTATTTTGTCTTTCCTAGAATTTCATATAAATGAAATCATACATTGTGCACAGCACTTTGACTTCTTCCACTGTGCATGTTTTTGAGATTCCTTTCTCTCTGTGTATTGCTAATTTGTTCCTTTTTATTGTTGAGTAATAGTCTATAGAATGGATATGCAGGTTGAGCATCCCTAATTGAAAAATTCAACATCTGAAATGCTCCAAAATTTGAAACTTTTTAAGTACCAACATGGTGCCACAAGTGAAAAATTCCACACTCCGACCTCATGTGATGGGGTCACAGTCAAAATGCAGGCACACAACACAATTTGTTCATTATCCCAAAGGGGAAAAAAAAACCTCCCATCTCCCTTCAGCTATGATTTATTTTTTAATTCACGCTGGGATTCCCCACATAAGCACTCCCACAGAGGGCAATAAAATGGCATGTGTGTGGGCCGCACGTGCCAATGGCAGGTTCTCCTCAAGGATCCACATGGAGCCAAGATCTACATGTACTACGCACTGATTTTTTGCTTATTCTTTGTTCTGTGATGTAAAAGATCCTGTTGAAAATGCAAAAATCCAAAATCCATAAAAATCTGATATCTGAAACACTTCTGGTCCCAAGCATTTCAGATAAGGAATACTCAACCTCTATTGCAATTTGTTTTTCTGTCTGCCTTTGGTGAACCTTTGGGTTCCTTCTGGTTTTTGTCTATTATGAATAATGCTACTATGAACATTTTTGAACATGTCTTTGTGTGGATATATGTTTTATTTCTCTTGGGTAGATTCCTAGGAGTAGGTATTTGAATCATATGGTAAGTTTATGTGGTAAGATACTGTAATTACTGTGTTCTACCTTTATAATAGCAATTCAAGAATACAAGCTTTTTAGAAAGGTCTTAGTTTCTACTTTGCTGACTCAGACCCATCTCCTGACCCAGGGACAGAAATTGGGTTATAACTCAGCTCCTAACTCTTGTGGGTTATATTTGGACATTGTTGCATTAACTTGTAAAGCCTAAAAGTCCCAAATATGTTTCTTAAATAATTTCCTTTTTACCCTCTGAAGTTTTTTAGAGTTGTGACGTTTATCAGAGGAATTTGGGGTGTTAGCTTCATAGACTTATCTTTACCAGGTAAAGATTGACCCTTAAGATATAACTGTTTCTGCCAGTAGTTGGGCTTATTATTTATCTACCAGTGTTTTCAGTAAAAACAAGAATCTGTACCACTCCCACCCTGACCCTCATCCATCTCTAGGCCTTTTTGTTCCCCACAATACAACTTGTGTACTTCATGAAAATTATTAGCATCTTTATTTGATTAAAAATCCATAGTTGTTGAGTATTCTCTTCATCCACATCTTCATGGGGCTGATGGCTTGTGATTCAGTTTTCTGCTCAGGTGCTCCCTCTGAGAGGCCTTCCCTGCCTCTTCCACATTAAAGCTACTTCCCTGTCCCTCCTCATTACATTCCCTCTCTTCTTCATAGCACTGTCCACAATCTGTAATCACATTACTTTTCCTCATTGTCAGTCTAGAAGCGGTTCTTAAAGTGTGAGGATCTTGGACACCCTTCTAGAGAGCCTCTAAGGTCAAAAGTGTTTTCATACCAATACATAATTTGCCATTTTTACTCCGATTCTTTCACAAGTACTTCATGGAGGTTTCCAGATGCTACATGATGTGTGATACCAGAAAAGATTGAATGCAAAAGCAGACATGATAATCCATCTGTTTCCCATTAACCCAGATATTAAAAAGATTTACAAAAATGAAAAACAGGCTGGTCCGAAGGTAGTGAGTTATCTCAATTGATTGTTCAGTGAGTTATAGATTGAACTCTTTGTTCTACTCTTTACCTCTTCTCATTACACTTGACTGGTCTTTAAAAAAAGTAAAAAACGTGATTCTTCTATCCTGGTTAAAATTTTTTTTGAGAATGTACATTTTTACAAAAATGTAAAAGTGTCATTTTTGTATCCTGATAAAATTTTTTTGTTTTAGAAAATAGTTATTTGTAAACATGTAGTTTATATTAGTATATAATGTGTTTATTTTTAAGATAAATATTTCAAGCATTTCTTGGTTTGAATTTATGATATGCAAATATCAATATAAAAGTTATTTGGGGGTGCTTTCATAATTTTTAATTTTTAAGGTTTTTTTGGTATAATATAAAATATATTTGGTTTTTGCTCCTGGTTCCTGTCACAGTGCTCCTGAAACCATTAGAACTTCCTGAATGATAGAACTGTGATTTGTTTTTCATAATTCTTCCCCTTTGATCACACCTGACTTTATGCTAATGAGGTGACTTAGTCTCTTTGCCTCTAGATTGCCTCAGGATGAGGCTGGTTACCAGAAAGAACAAGTGATTGGAGGGTTTGAACTTTCAGCCCCACTGACCTCTGGAAAGTGAGCTGGAGGTTAAACTCTATTAAGTTCTATAAAAACTCTTAAGGAACAAGATTTGATGAGCTTTTGGGTTTCTGAACACTTGGAGGGCCTGGGAGGATTGTGGGCCCAGAGAAAGTCTGCTTTCCTACCCTTTATCCCCAATACCTTGCCCTATGCATTTCTTCATCTAGGCTGTTTGTCTGTATTATTTATAATTTGTAAGTAGTGTTTTCCTGAGTTTTGTGAGTCATTCTAGCAAATAATCGAACCTGAGGAAGATGTTGAGGGAACTGCTGATTTGCTGGTTGGTCAGAAGTACTAGGTTTGTGATTGGTAACTGAAGTGGGGCAGTCTTGTGGGAACATGCCCTTAACCTTTGGAATCTGACTGTAACTCCAGGTCGATAGTGTTTCAGAGTTGAATTAAAATTGTAAGACACCCAGCTGGTGTTTGGAGAATTGAAGAACTGTATGATATGGAAAAACCCCACACATCTAGTGTCAGAAGTATCGTGTGAGAATAAAGAGAACAAGTTTGTTTGAGACTTGCGGTTTTAAAACTCTGTGCCCCATGAAAGTAAAGACCTTACGTGTTTGATTTTGTTTTATATTCCCAGGGTCTGCCAGAGATGACTGATCTGTAGAAGCCAGTCAATAAATATCTAAGTGAGTGAATGAATGAGTAAACGAAAGAAATAAAAATAACAGAAGCCAAGTGATTCTGTGCAAAAAGATTGCAAATCTTTCTGTAGTTACTGGTCTTTGCAGATATTATATTTGATAGAAAATTATTCTAGTTCATCAAAAAGTGTAATCTTTGGTTAGATTTAAACTGTTCCCTTGTGTGGAATTAAAAGGTTTTGATAGGATTTTGATAGGTCTTATAAATTCTGTTAAATCTTTCTTTTTAGGAAGGATGGATGGTTTTACCCATCATTTTGAACTTTTTCAAATATTAGGTTTATTGACTTCTAGTGTAATTTATTTTGATATTTTATATTGTTATTTATATTTTACTCTATACTATTGAGAATACTTCTATCTTAGAAGTTAAATCCTTTGTTGCTTTTAGATTTTTGGGCAAAGTTAGGTTTTCTTTCTTTCTTTTTTTTTAAGCCAGGCACTTTAAAAAATAGTATTGTTTTGATTAGAGATTAATTACACAATAGTCTGCTTTCCTTTTCCAATAGTCTGCACTGAATAATAAGCAGCAGTAGAAAAAAAGCAATACCCTTTTTTAGCAGACAGGGCATGTTTACTGTCTTGCAGGTTGGGATTCCTTGCTGAGATCTGCCCAATTTGAGATTGTGCAAAACCTAAGAAATCTGGAAGATGGTTCTAGAGACAACTGACTTATTCCTAGTACAATACTTTGCAGAGCACATCAATTAGAGTAAGCATTTAGACCCAGAATGTGACAAAATTTCAGAAGGTGTAGAAGAATTTGGTAATTTAGGTTTCTGCTAGCCAGTTTGCTTTCATCGCTTGAAGCATAATTTATAGAAGAATCCTCATTTACCCACTAATTTATAGGATAAAGAAACCTAGTCAAGCACAGTCTTAGATATGGGGTCAAGCCATAAGGCATAAGTCTTACTTGCTACAAAAAACTTGAATGCTTCTGAGAGATGATGTTAACCTTTCCTCTCATTTCTGTACTGTATAGATTCTTCCAAGAAGGGCTTGAATTTCTTTTATTAGGGGTGATATTTATGTTTTTTTTTCTTCGGAGACAGAGTCTCACTCTGTTGTCTGGGCTACAGTGGCGTCAGCCTAGCTCACAGCAACTTCAAACTCCTGGGTTCAAGCAATCCTTCTGCCTCAGCCTCCTGAGTAGCTGGGACTACAGGCATGCACCACCATGCCCGGCTAATTTTTTCTATATATTTTTAGTTGGCCAATTAATTTCTTTCTATTTTTTAGTAGAGATGGGGTCTCGCTCTTGCTCAGGCTGGTTTCCAACTCCTGACCTTGAGTGATCCTCTTGCCTCGGCCTCCCAGAGTGCTGGGATTACAGGCGTGGGCCACCGCACCCAGCTGATGTTTATGTTTTTATAAATAAAATACCCATTTTTGGATCTGTATTTCTCAGGAACAGAGGAACAGAGGAAAGCTGGGCCATACTACTTCATTAAAAGTTATAATGGAGTAGGATGCTGGAGTCACCTGGAGAACCTAAAAACAAAGTTCCCCAAAAACCCAGTATGGGAACCCAGCCCAGATTAGTTAACTCTAAATTTAAAGGGTGGGTTCAGGCATGATTGTATTTTAAAGCTCCCTATATAGCTGTAATTTGTAGCCAGGATGAGGACCCCTCTTCATTTATCTAGAAAAGCTCCTCAGGTCATTTTGCTAAGCTGAGAACAAGTGATACTGGTTCCTGAATATGTGCGGTCATTTGTGATATGTATAAACAAAATATAATATGGGAGTATGTTTTTGTTTTGCAGAACTGTTAAGCTTTCCATATATCTGTTTTTAAAAGTAAGATCAGGGAGCATAAAATCTCTAAACAGGCTTAATTAAAAAAAATAATATATCAACATTTTCTGGACAGAGGCATATGTTTGGTTGGAGGGAGTGAAAATGGCATTTATGAGCATGACTGAAACAGGACTTTTGTGGGGGAACATTCCCATCTTGTGGCTTGTGAGAACAGTGTTGCTAAAGATGAAAAACTGCATTGCATTTTTACAACTACTGACAGTTTTCTGTTAATGCTGCTTTTAGTGATCAGGGTGCAAGGATTTGACCAATAGCACTACTCTCTCACAGCCTTTTGCTGCCTGACCCTGTACCCCTACACTAACCTTTTCTTACTCCATGCAGGAAACCCTCTTTCTGTAGCCCTAGTCACAGAGACTTCTATTAGAGTTGTTGACACTGCATCATATCTGTTTCAGCCTTGTTACAAACATGTTTGGTGCACTCAGTTATTGTGAAGTAATTAAAAGTGCCTTGGACTCAGAAATCAGATCGCACCTCCCTGACTTAATTTCCGGTAATTTTATCTCTGTTGCTTTATGTAAAATGGGAAAATAATCTAACTGACTTGGGTGGTTGTGAGGATTAAATGAGTCATTACATGTAAGACGTTTTAGTGGAATGCTTGACATATCTTAAGTGTTCGATAAATGTTTACCATTGATTTCTTCAGCAAGTATATTTTGAGTATCTTTTATATGCCAGTACCTGTGTGTGGTAGGTCTAGAAGATATGGTATAATATCCCTTCATTTTTATGAGAACATTTATGAGGAGAGACAATGAGCAGAACATGGATTCTGTCTCACCTCTAATCTGTGAAACACATATATACCTCTCAAATTCTTGATTATGTAGAATAGCAAAAGCACATATGTCATTTAGTTACTTCTGATCAGAGTTTTCCTTTTCTTTTGCCATCTAAATGACTCCTTACTCTCAAGGCATTTATTTCCACTACATTATTTTTTAAACTAAGGAATTGAGATTTCAGTGTATATAGGAAGCAGGAAGACCATAAAATGTCAGAATGAAGAATGAGCTAGCTTAGTTTTGTTAATAATTGTTTTCTTTTTTTTTTTTGAGTACTTTATTTCATCAGATTATATTAAAATGGCAAGATCATAAATACTAGAGTTGGAAATTATTTTAGTGATCAAGTCTTTCCTGAAGGCTTTCTGTTTTGGACATCTTTGAATGCTAGAGAGAATTGTCCTTAAAGTTGGAATCTTTCTTGCAACTATCAGCTATGGTCCTTAGTTTTTCCTTTCAAAGTAATCTAGTATCTGATAATGTTTCACTATTTGGAAAGTGTTTTTTATGAATGTTCCCGACTTAGAGATTTGAATTCATTGAACTGGTTCTCTTCACAGTGTTTTTTTTATTATTATTTATTTATTTAGTTATTTATTTTTATTTCAGCATATTATGGGGGTATAAATATTACGGTTTCGTATATTTCCCATGGCCCCCCCCACCCCCCGAGGCAGAGCTTCAAGCGTGACTATCCCTCAAACGTTGCACATCTCACTCATTATGTTTGTATGTACCCTTCCCTTCTTCCCCCCTCCCACCTGCCCCACACCCGACAAATGTTATTCCTATATGTCCACTTAGGTGTTGATCTGTTAATACCAGTTTGCTGGTGAGTACATGTGGTGCTTGTTTTTCCATTCTTGAGATACTTCACTTAGTAGAATGGGTTCCATCTGTATCCAGGGAAATACAAGAAGTGCTCTATCACCATTGTTTCTTAAAGCTGAATAGTACTCCATGGTATACATATACTACATTTTGTTAATCCACTCATGTATTGATGGGCACCTGGGTTGTTTCCACAACTTTGCAATTGTGATCTGTGCTGCTATAAACATTTGAGTGCAGATGTCCCTTTTGCAGAGTATCATTTGATCTTTTGGGTGGATGCCCAGTAATGGGATTGCTGGATCAAATGGTAGATCTACTTGTATCACTTTAAGATATCTCCATATTGCTTTCCACAGAGGTTGAACTAGTTTGCAGTCCCACCAGCAGTGTAGGAGTGTTCCTATCTCTCTGCATCCATGCCAACATTTATTGTTTGGAGACTTTTTGATAAAGGCCATTCTTACTGGAGATAAGTGATATCTCATTGCAGTTTTGATTTGC
>CAUYPO010079889.1:0-48648 GCA_963574435.1 Cheirogaleus major | reverse complement strand
GCTTGTGATTATCTTCCAAAAAAATTTTTAGGGCAATTTTTGTGAAACCAGAATTCATGTTATTTTTGAATATGAGTTCTGCCTTGGAACCAATGTAGCACAGAGAGCTTGAAATATCAATGAAGGGTTTGGGAAGGATGTGGCTAATGAATGCATAGTATGTAGATGGTTTGAGAAGTTCCGTTCTGGTGATTTTAATCTCGAAAATGAACCACATGGGTGACCTCACACCAAGGTGAGTAATGATGAGCTGCAAGCTGTAGAGGAAGCGAATCCGTCTCAACCTACACGTGAATTAGCAGAAAGGTTTGACGTTACCATTCCAACAGTACTGGACCATTTGAAGCAAATGGGCAAGGTAAAGAAGCTGGATAAATGGGGTCCACAAGAATTAAATGAGCGTCAGAAGAGAAATCATCTCAAAGCTTGCCTTTCTTTGCTGTCACCACATAAAGGTGAACCATTTCTACACTGTATTGTTACATGTGATGAAAATGGATTCTTTTTGACAATTGCACAATGGTTGGATATAGATGAAGTGCTGAAACACAGTCCAAAATGAATATTCATCAAAAAAAGTTAATGGTGTCTGTTTGGTGGTCCAGCGCTGGTATTATCCACTACAGCTTCATGAAACCTGGTCAATTGATTACAGAGGATGTCTACTGCAACCCATTGGATGAAATAATGAGGATGTTTGTGATTATGAAGCTGAGATTGGTCAGTAGAGACAGGCCAATCCTCTTGCAAGACAATGCTCAACCACATGTCGCACAAACAATGCTGCTCAAACTACAGCGGCTGGACTTGGAAACTCTCCATTATCCACCGTATTCACCAGACCTTGCACCAACTGACTCCCACTTCTTCCAGGCTTTGGACCACTTCTTGCAAGAAAAACATTCAATTCTCAACAAGCTGTAGAAAACACCTTTTGTGATTTCATCGCCACTCGCTCTCCAGGCTTCTTCGCTGCTGGCGTAAACAAGCTACCGTTAAGATTACGAAACTGCATTGATAGTTTAGGTGCCTACTTTGATTAATTGTGCTGCTTGTTGTTTGAGATATAATAAACTAAACTTTTGATTTGAAATTGGACAATATTTGACATTATCGAGAAGTTAACTTGAGATTTCATCACTACAGGAGTAAAGTTATTCTAAGAAACATTGTGTATGAAAAATCATATAAAATTAAACCAATGTGAGTACATACATGTGTTCCCTGCTGAGAAGAAACAACCAGTTCAAATTGATATTGGATGAGTATATGTGTGTAGGTATGTTTCTCTGTGTGTGTGTGTGTGTGTGTGTGTATTTATGGGGGAGAGTATTGGCTAGAATAGAATATACATCTTATGAGTGGAACTTACTGAGCTTAGACGGTTTAGAAATGTAGTGACTCAAGCCGGTTGGAATTGATAGTAATAATTAAAGGGACCCAGCAGCTAAAAGCAAGGTCATGGCTCAGATTTGCCAAGCCAGGCAGAAATTCATTGAAAATCCATATGACAAGAAAGGCACGTGATGGGGATGAAATGATTCTGATATTGGCAGGTTTCCATTTCTCAGCCTAAGTCACCCAGCTGGGACGTGTGGGCGCCACACAGTGACAGCTGACAAAATAAATGTATTGATAGAATGATCGGCTGGTTCCCTGCTGAGTGACAGAGGAGGCCAGTGAGATTAGAGGTCTATGGCCAATTATCTGAATTGGTCATCATCCAAGTTAGTCATCATTTTCACCATTGAACTGGGCTTTCATCTACTGCAGCGTTTTAAGTTCTTTGAGAGCTGAATGCACATTTCCAGTCCATTAATTTTTACAGTGTTAAGGTAAGGCCAGAAATGCACTCTGAGAAGAGCATCCTGTAATATAGGGCTTTTGTACAATAAGGTGTAGGGTTTTGAACAGGAAGGGATGTCCTGTAGCATTCAAAAAGGGACAAGGAAGAGTGCCCTGATGAAGGTAAGAAAAGCAGATGCCAGGCACCCAAGAAACCAGACAGCGATGCTTCCTTTGCTGCTGGGACAAACAGGTGGGATTTCATCAATGCCAGAGTAACTAGGTAACATCCGGTGTGTGGTTACAACTTTCCGCAAAGTAGGATGTAAAGAGATTGCAGCCCAGAAACTGAAGGGCTGTGCTTGCAATGGATGGAGAGAAGAGGTAGCAGCTTAACCAGGAGAGAAGCTGGCAGGTTTTTCCTAACAGCCTGCAGAGCTCAGGGCACACAATGGGGACAGAAACCCAGGCCAGCTGTGAGGCTGAATGCAGAAGCAAGTGGACCGCCAAGTCTTGACTGCCTGCCTAGTAAATTCTCTGTGTCTGAATGTATTTCACTCACTCGAGGCTCAATTAACAGAAACACTATATAACATGTGTCACACTTCTTAATAAAACTTTGTAGTAAGAGTGATTTTTCAATAATTCAGATACCCTTAATAGTACCAATAAAGATTTATGCTGCCTGGTGAGAGTCCATGAAGCTAATTACATGGAGGAATTTCAAAACATCGCTTGGAGTTGGTGCTATAAGAATACAGCCATCTCTTCATGATACCCTGCATCATTCGTTCATTCATTCATTCAACAAACAGCTGTTGTATAATGTTAAGCAATGAACATGGGGCAAATTCACCTGAGCAGGTTTACAATTAAAATCTCAGCACGTTCTGGAGTTAGGAATCATATTGAGCGGAATATTTTTTGCCTTACAAAAGGATTTGCCATATGATCTCTCCATGTTAGACACTTCCTTGGTGAATTTGGTTGTGCTATATGACTGTGCACTGCTTTACAGTTTACAAATGGCTTTCCGAATGCTCACTTGGGTTGCACAGTAATCCTGCTGGTAGGAAAGGTAAAGATCATTATTTGCATTTGCCAGATGGGAGAAAAAGTACGCCCTGAAATGTTAAGGGATGTGCCCAGCCTTGAAAATCGTATGAAAACTGCGACTCCCTCTCTGGTGTTGGCTCTATTTTATCATATGGTCTGTTAGATAATCCACTTCTACTCACCTTGACACTTTGCAGCTTATTGTACATTTCCATAGACGTTACTTTGGTTACCTTCACAACAGTCCTATGAACCAGGCCGGTTATCGCTGTCTTCGCCATCACTGATATCATCCTCCTCAATAATTATCCCCCTTTTTGCGGGGAGACAATTGATGCTCACAGAGGGAAGGATCTTCCTGCAAGTGGAGCCAGCATGAATCAACATGTAACGGATGGAATTAGTCAGCTGCAGATGTAATCTATTCTAGGCGCTTTTAGAAACGTGTTGCTAAGGGGATTTAGGGACCACCAGATGATCCCAGAAGACTGGCCTATCTTTTGGTCCAATCAGCTTGGCTAGAGTATGCTTAGGACAAACATACAAAGGAAGCCAGCCTCACCCTAACAAATCACTCCTGGTTCGTCTAAACAAAGACTCTAATAATAGAAAGATATAATTTGCATCCAGTCTAGAAAGGGAAAGTTGGTGAGGCAGAGCTTGTCAGAACTGATGAAAGGATGTGCTGCTCTGTCTAGGAACAAGAATTCTTGGCACATTTCTTCTTACAGTGAAGTGAGAGATCCCAGGCTGTCAAACTAGGTGACTTTGGCTTTAAGATCACCCCAGTTTCTGAGTGGTTCTAGGTGAGCCACTTGCTCACAGAGGGCAGAATGGCTTCCCTTGTGGCTTTGCCTCTAGGGGTATGATTGGAACAACTGCTGATGGGCGGGAAGGCTGGGTGTTTTTGTGCTGCTCTGCAAAAGAGCAAGGGGTGTCCCTGGCTTACTTCCTGACCCTAGGAGTTTGGTCAGCAGGTGTCAGTGCTTCTGGATAGCCCGATGAAATGCAGCTCCTCATCCTTAAGTTGAGCCAGGCTCCAGGCTCTGCCGACCAGGCTGTGGGCTGTCCTGGGAGTGGGGAGAGAGTCTGCACTATCCGCTGGCTCCTCTATGTGTCTTTCCTGCATGGTGGTTAAGGGCACAGGTTTTAGGTCACAGAAACCTGGGTCTGAATGTCCATCCTCCTACTTATTACTGGTGGGATCTGGGCAAATTTCATCCCTTGTGAAACCCAATTTCCTAATGGATAAAATGGAAATAAAAATAATATCTACCTTGTAGTGGCTCTAGTGACAACCATATGAGATAAAGAACTATTTATTTAGCACGTGGCACCCACTTAATTAGGATTGTAATTTACATAGGCTCAGCCATCCACTTTTCATGTGACTTCCAAAGGGTATCCCATCAAGAGGGATGCATCTGTGCTAAAATGTCCATTTTGGTTTATTGTTAAACTTGATAATGGAAAGAGCAGGTGTCTATCAGTGGGTCTTAATGAGAGGAGATTCAGCAAGTGAAATAGGCTTCCACAGAGGGTCAGGGATCCCTGGAACTTGTTTATCTTCTGCTCCCCAATCCTCTCAAAGAACAGCTGTGTGAATGGGAACTATTACTGGTGGGATGTGCATGGTGTCCACCCAGCCCCTCCAAGGGTTGGGGACCCCTAGCAGTGTATCTCGTGTCATGGAAGAGTACTTAAGGAGTGCATATGGCCATCAACAGCCATCAGACCAGTGAATGGAGAATTTCTCTGAAGACTAAGCAGGTTAGACATGTCCAAACGGTTCAACACGAAGGGGAACTATGGGGAGAAGGCGGAAAAAATGCCTGTGTTGAATGGCTTTGAGTTTCCTTTCTTTCCTTCTGCCTGTCCTTTGGAGGAGAGGCTACTCACTTGGATTTGGCTGAGGCATGCACCCAAACCCAGGGGCCAAATGCCAGCACAAGCAAAGCCTAGCCCAGGGCCTGACACAGCAGGATGCAGAAATGTTTGCAGGATGAATGAAGGAAACTGACTTCCTGGGGAAGGAACGGGGACTCAGAGCCCCTGGTGGTGCTGGAGAAGGTTTTTGGTAAAATCAGACCCAGGAGGGAGAACAAACCTAGGTCAAAACTCAGAGGAAATGTGCATATAGATTCAGAGGACAAGAATAGATTTGGGAGCCCAGACACCAAATGGGTCAAGCCAGAGGTGGGATGCCTTTGAAAAAGGATCCCAGGGAAACAAGAGGGGGTTACTCAGAAAGAATTAAGCCAAAGGAGTCCAAAAATCACCAACAGTTGCCAGGAAAGTGCATGGACGAGCCAGGCAGAGTTTTACTAGACTCTGTTCCTGACTACAATTCCTGCTCAGTTCCTGGTGAGATATTGCTGTCCCTCAAACACCTAAGGATTCTGACCATCTTTTGGCAGGAGAACAGTCAGGGGGAAGGCTGGCTGTGAGGTCTGAGAGGGTGTGTCCATTCTCTCCCATTGCCCTGAGAACCCCACCTGCAGCTCCACTCCTTAGAGTCTCTCCTTGACCCTTTATAGCTGTGTCCTCCAGTTCGAGCCCAGATCCCAGAACTCTTACACCGCTGTGGTCAAAACAAGCCCACAGGAGACTCAGGTGGCCCTGATGTGTGCTGCTCAGCACCTGGGTGGAGCCGGAGGAGGGGAAAGGAAGGCCGTGTGCCTGTGCTCGCTGATGGAAATTATTATGGGGAGAAGGTGCTGGAAATTATTATGGGAGAAGGTGCTGAGCACGGGAGCAGAAGGATGGAAAATTAGAAAATAACAAACTAAATGCGGCATCAATATGCAAAAATGGGAGCTCGCCTGATGGAGGAAATTACAGGTCTATCAGTTTAATATTCATCGCGTATAGGAGAACGCAAGCTTCCTATTGTACGCGGGAGTGTAATTAAATCAAGGAGTTGGACTAAAATTGGCTGCTGGAGAGGCTCAGGCACTAACGGCAGCTCTGGAGTTGCCTCCTGCCCAAGCCTCGCACCTGGGAGGCTGTGCAGAAACCATCTCACTCTTAGCGGGGGCAGGGGGAGCCCCCCAGTGAGTGTAGACTTCACTTTGTTCCTTCTCCCGCTTTAGTCTTCATCTAATACACAAGCCCAGTTGTCCCTAAGCCATTTGAGGACAGAGATACGTGAAAAGCACAGATTTAGGCTTCCAGGAAAAAAAAGTGACTTTTTTTTTGTCACTTGAAATAGAGAAACTGTATGAATGAGGCATGAGCTGAATTCCAGCTCTACACAGCCCGTCTCTGGGCAGTGATGTGAGGCTGTCGGGAGGCATGTCATGCAGATCCAGAGGGAGGGGTGGCATCTTCTAGGCTACAGGCTCTGGTTTCTCTTGCTTTATGGAGGGCAATGGCCTTGGACATTGGACAAGAGGGTTTATAGTGCTCAAGGGGACAGACAATGATTTGCATCATTAAGGCTTGCAGTTGCAATTCTACCTGGATTCCCTACTCAGTGACCCCCTCCCAAGGGCTTACCTTGTGCCAGGTCCTGATCAGGGGTCTGGGGATTTAGGGTTAATGAGATGCAGCCTCTATCCCTCAGGGAATGGAAGAGACAGGTGACCATGGTGTCAGGTGCTACTGAAAGGGGAATGCCATATAGCTGACCCCCCAAAGGCTTATTGCATGCCAGCACACAGGTTTTAAGAACTTTACACTTACTGATACATTCAGTCCTCACAAGAACTCATGACACAGCCACCACTGTTAGTCGCATTTGACCAATTAAGACAGCGAGATGCAGAAGGTTAAGAACTTGCTCAGAATGTAGGAGAGTTGCAACTTGAACCTGATCCCTAGATTTCAGGATTCCACACTCTGTTCCTTTTATTCCTATCTCACTGGCTTTGCTGGCTCCTCCTCTCTTTCCACATTATTTCTTGAACATGGCAGACACCGAGTTGGCCATTTCCAACACCTGGAACGGATGCTCTTCTAGGGAACCACGTGGCTAACCCTTGACTTATAAGACCATGATCAAATGTCACCTTTTCGTCAGTGACCAGCATTCCCAATCCACCTGTCCCTGTCCTATTTTGTGTAATACGTATCCCCTTCCAAAACAGTCTACCTATTTATTCCTCTTCTCGTTAAAGCCTTCTTGTCTGCACTAGAATGCAAACTCCACGAGAGCAGGGATTTTTGTCTGTGTTCATGGCTGCATGCTAGGCACTTACAGCATCACCTGGCATGAAGGGAGTACTCAGTAAGTGCTTGCTGACTGACTGAATTAATGAGCACCATGAAATAAAATAAAGCCAGGGAGAGATGCTCAGTCTTCACTGAAGCTTTTGTTCACAGTTTGTTTCATGAACTAGATCTTTCTTGTGCTGTTGTCAGGAGACTTGGCTTCCCTCCAAAATATTAACATTTGGCATGACTCTGCCCACCTGCTCCTACCAGGACAGATGTTCCGCTGATAAACACACACCCACCACGGTGGGTGCCCAAGACTAGCACCCAGCCCTACTGGCCAGCGCTGTTGGCATGCTGGTTGCTCAGTGTTTTGAATATAACCCCTATTAACCACCGCGGGAACGGACCCATTCGTTTATTAGCTCTTCCTTCCTTCTAATTGATTTGGCCACTTTGTAGCTTGTATTTTGTAGCATCCTGGCTTAGCTGCTGGAGAAACTTAGTCAAGTTGTTCAAATCTTCTAAATGTCCCTCTCCTCATCTGTAAAATGGAGATAGCATTTTTCCCATCGTAAGGATCAAATCAAATGACAAAATGAATGCCCAGTGCTCAGGACTGTGCCTGGCGTGCAGGACATTTTCCGTAAAGACTCACCATCAGAATTATCACCCGTGCTCTGCCCAGATGAGCTGTGGGATTCGTGCTTTTTTTTCTGTTTGGCTGGCTGTAGAACTTCCTGGTTGATGTCCTAAGTGAAAATGGATTTCCATGCTGGGCAGAAACAAAACTGCCATGATTCTTCCTGGGTAGCACTATTAAACAACCCTCTTGATGGCATTAGCTCAGGGGTTGTTAATGTGCAATCAATTTTGTATAGGCTTTCAAAGGACCCCGCTCCGTCTCAGGCATATAATATGATCTGATAAATGTTCGGTGTTTTCCATTTTTACTTGCTTCTCTTTCTGCCAGTCTCAGCTGCTATGTTCCTCTCTCCAGGAACTCTGCCCTTAAGGAACACACATTTTCAGCCCCCTGTTGTAGAGGTTTTAAATAGCAGGAAGCAGGTGGCAGCAGGCTCCCTCCCCCTCCCCCCATGGATGCTGTTCCACATTGGCAGCCTGACACGGTTTCACGTGAAACATACAAATCCTGCCTTTTCCTATGTGATGCTGTCCTTGATTAAATGAGCTAATGCATGTCAGGCACTTACTTAAAACAGTGCCTGGCAATTGGGGAGCACTATTCAAGAAATGTTTATTATAAGTAGTACCATTTACAAAATGTAGCAAGGTGATCTATTTTGGGAGGACTGAAGATAAAAGTTCAGGTTCCCACAGACCTAAGGGATTCTTAGAGAGGTGATTTCCCAGCAGATCTAATTTTGTCTGAGTGTATGTGTGTCTATACCATACTGGCATGAGCAGTCTACCTGGGTCCTTCCCCTAAGTGTTCAGGAGAGAATTTTCCTGCTCTGGGACCTGGGTGTTAGCACCCAAAGTTGCAAAGGCCCCCAGAATCCCATCCAGTTGGCGGCAAATAGTACATTTTTACATAGGAGTGGGGGTGTCAGTTGGTGTGGTGTACTGGATGGCCATGGTCTTGGACACCAGCCTTGCATCTGAAATTAGGAGAACTGGGGCAACTGTTTTAGCTTGCAGAACTGTCTCCCCTTCCTAAATGGAGACATAACACCTAACCTAGTAGGTTGTAGAAAGATTAAATAAAATAGCATATGCACAGGGCTTGAAATACAAATGTTTCTCCCCCATATACTATAAAAACTGCTCATTAGCTCCTGGGTTAAATAGTTGTGGATAATTATAAAATTGTATTTATACTGATGTTCCTAGGATCACGTTCCTAACACTCTTCTCCTTTCCTGAGTTGGCTTGCTAACTGGTTACATCATTCACCTACTTAAAGCGTTTGTTGGTTTTCCTAATATGACTTTCAAAACTGCTCATAAGCAGCTGTTTCTTCTCCCATCCTCACAGTCCACCATGCCCACACCTTCTCTTTTTCCAACTCTTGCTTCCTTCACATTGAGCCACTGTGATCTCCCAATGTGCCTTGCAATTTCCTGCCACCAACCCTTTGCACATGCTGGTCCCTCAGGCTAGGATGCCTTGCTCCTTTTTAACTCCCTAGAGGACCCCTGTGTTTCCACTGAAACTTGATGTAAATGTCCTCATTCCATAAAAGAGGCTTAGCCTCTCGATGACCTTCTTCGACCTTTCCCAACCCAAGAATAGTTACCCACATCTTCCTCTGTAATTTATATGCATCCTTAGCTCTTAAGACAGTGTCTGTTAGGTATATATATGGCTATACAAGTAATAGAAAATTGGATGAGGAATGGCTTAAATAAAAAAAGTTTCTTTTCTCTTCCTTAACAAAACATTCAGGTTTTGGTGGTAATTGGCATTGACTCAGCTTCTCAGCGCTGTCATCAAGGATCCAGGCCTTTTCTGTCCTTATGCTTTGCCATGTTAGCGCTCATTCCCATGCTTGTCACCTCATGGTTGCAAAATAGCTGCCCCTGCACTAGGCATCACATCCATGTTCAATGCAAAATGTACAAGGTAGGGCAGCATTGGCCATATATATCCCTCTTTTTTGTCAAGGGATCAAAAGCTATCCTAGAAACCCCCAGTATACTTTTACATATGTTTTATTGTCCAGAATTTTGTCACTGGTCTAAACCTAGTGCAAAGGAAACTGATAAAGTGAGGATAGATCTGGTCACATCATTACTGGCATCTGTTAGCAAAAAAAAAAAAAAAAAAAAAAAAAAAATAGGAGGGAATTGAATATTGGGTAAGTGATAACAATAACAGCATCTGCCATACACAATATTATAATTCATTTGTTATACGTTTCCCCCCATTAGACGGCGAGCTTCTTGAAGGCCAGAGTGCAGCTTATGCCCCTCTCCCTGGGACCTACAGTGCCTGGCATAGTAGGGTCTCATTAAACATTTATTGAGTAAATAAATGGAAACTACACAAATCCCCCAAATCCCATCCGTTTACATGCCATATAAAGGCTGCTTTTATTTTTGCTCAGGAAATAGCCAGGTGTTTGGCTCAATTCACATAATCACTTGTTGTTTTGGCATCATGTGGTTGCAACCAAAGCTTCACATTGGGGCTTAGACAATTTGCCCCCAGGGAAAGCTTGGATAACAAAGTCTCCAGGTTGCCAGTTCCCAGAAGCCGGAATTCGGTTCTGATGATAAAAAACTGCAAGGTCTTTAACTCTCAAGAAGCTGCCAGCTGACACAATAGCATTATATTAATTTTCTGTTTAATAAAGCATATTGGAACCCTCGACATGGGCTTCGCCGGCTGCCTGGGGACGGGAGAAACACGAGGCAGCATTTCACTTAAGGCGGAGGAAGGGCTAGATAAAGGGAATCTAATTGAAGTGTACAATATGCTTACCCATGTAGCTGCTGATAAAACCGCACCGTCTTTTTTTCTTTGCACAGTACAGAAGATAAAATCAGCGCCACTAAGTCCAAATCATATTTAACAGTATCCTTTAGTCCGGGTCTGTGTCCCTCTGTGTTTTGTAAGGGATCGCCCTTTGAAAGGGCGGCTTTGCAGAGCTTGTTACCGCAGGGCTGCACGAGGGCATAACTGTGGGCTTGCAGGAGGCAGGAGATGTATAAATACGACTCCTGGCAAGAGCGAGGTAAGAACCTCTAATTTGCATGAAGGCTGAGGTTCAAAGCCATTTCCAGCTTACATGCTATAACTCTGGGTAACCTTTTAATTTGGGTTAAAGAGTGCATATAATTTCCTCCTATTACAACCAGCTAAAACAGATAATGGTGAGGTTATACGTCCAGATTCTACTTATTTGAGTGTTTGGCCGCTAGGCTGAAAACTGGTCCCTCCCCTTCAACCTGCTTTTTTAAAAACAGGACCCGACCTGAGAAGGAAGTAGTGATTGGAATGTGTCTTTTGTCCCCAGCATCATTATTCTCACCTGTTCCTAATTCTGATGGCACGTAAAGAAAATGACAGCTCTGCCCATCCAAAACCAGTGGGATAAAGGCGAACCTTCTGGAATGTTCTTTCCCCATATGTCAGGCAACCTGACCTGGGGCCAGAAATAGCCCAGCACCATCTCCCTAAGACCTCTGGGAACAGCGATGGTCGAGGCTGCACGCAGTGTTTTCAGGGACAGCAGGGTCCTTTCACATGTCCTGGAACCTCGCTTCAAGGTGTTGATCAACCATGTCTGTTCAAGGAAATTAATATCCTGTTCCCTCTCCTGCCTGTTTTAGCACAATCATTCAATGTCTCCAATATAGCCTTTGCACTGACAAACAGAAGATGTAATACCAGCAAATATTCAGGGGTGTTATGAGAGCAAGTATTAGGAATTCTTCAGGCTTTTTTTCCATCCTTGCTTATATCTATCTAGCTTGTATCTAGCCCAAGAGGTCAGTGAAGAAGGAAATCTTTAATTTCTAAAAATTACTTGACATTCCAACTGGCGAATAGCAACTCCAAATACCAATTGTTTAATTTTTACTCTGCATTAAAATTTTTATTTTAAACTAAAAATCTGGAAAGTTTGTCATCAATTCTTGGTGAATAGGAGGGAGAACAGAATGAGGAAAGGGAATCAGAGACATTTAAAATTGTTGTCATCTCTTCTCAGAAAACAGTCCATGACCATGGGTGAAGTCTAACTTCTTTTACTCTTCCCTCCTTTCCTTCTCAAAGCCAAGGCTCAGAATTGCTATTTTTTGCTGTGAAACAAGATTAATCTAAAGAGCATCAATTTGTACCAGGTTCTCTGAATTAGCAGTTTTCAATAACATCTGTATTTTCGGAGTTGGAGTAAGTTTATTTATTTGGAGGGACAGCTCAGTTTTTCTTGCTAAAACCGAATAGCTTTTCAGCTATTCTCCTTTAGAATTAGGTTGTAACTCTATTCTAAGCTCCTGATGGCACGGACCACTACATAATAAGCTTTCCAATAAAACATTTTATTTAGTGAACAAACTAATATATACAGAAAATATATAGTGCTTTTCTATAGGACCTTTTGTAGGTGCTTACTAAATCAGTTTATTTAATTCTTACAATAATCCAATAAAGTAAGTCATTACTATCTTCGAAGTGTAGATAGGGGAACTGAGCTGTACAGAGGTTGAGTAACTTGTGCAAAGTCACAGGACTAGCAACTAGGGACACTGGAATTTGGACCTATGCACCCGGAACTATGCTACACTGCCTCGACCTGTGACCTATTACTGCGTCTTGCAATGTGAGATGAGGTCAGCACTCACTTCTGATCTGGGGTTTGCTATTTGAGGTTCATGCCCATCTTTAAAATCAGGCTTTGATCATTCAGGGAAGTTGTGTCAACAGTAAGATGTTTGTATATAGTGTAAGTGCTCATAGTAAGTGCTCAATAAATGCTTACTACAGGTACTCTTTTCAGAATAAAAGTCTCTCTCTTTCTTGTTCTTTATTATTTCTTTTCTTTTACTATTTCCATGGCCTCCTGCATCTCCTCTGGACACAGCCACCTCTGGGATGATGTGCTCCACTGCACACAGTCTTTCCTCTGCTTGCACTGCCTTTACCTGCCTTGTTAGTCCAGAAACTCCTATTCCTCCTGCAGTGTACAGCTCAGAGTTAATGACTCTGCCCTTGTGTTCCTACTGCTGTGTGATCATATCTCCTCATTGATTGTTGACTCTGAATATCCATCTCTTTCATGATGTGTATGCTATCTGAATGCAGAGACCGGGCCCCGGTTCACCTTAACATACCTGGCACACTGCATCTGGTACAATGCGTACCTGGTGGCACAATGACACAGTGAACGAAAGGAGTGAGACAGAAAACCAGACCTCTGACGTTTCATCATGCGTTTGGAAGTTCTCAGGAATTTAGGACACTTCGCAGTGGAAGGTATGTCAATAAGGAAAACATTAAAGATCCTTGAGGTGAGTACAAAATGTTGCACCTGGATGGAATTTGCAGGGTCAATGTATTTCATAGGACGTGGCCATATTTGGATTTCAAACAAATGAACCCCAGTCAAATGAGTCTCCCCATCCCCACGTTCTATGCAAGGACAGCCTTCTCCTCAGTCCCCAGGTATGTCAGTGAGCATCTATCTTTCCTCTTAAATGATGCGAAAGAAAAGATTATGCAAAGCAAGACCATTTCTAACGTATTTTCTCCCCTGCAAGATGCAATCTAAAAACTGCTTGCTATTATGGCTTGGAATAAGATATGTTATTAAGTGAATGACAGGAAAATAAGAAGACATCCATCAAAGTGTCTGTTTCATTCCTACATCCAGAGCTTTCCTGTATCCAGAGGATGTCAATGCACAAATCATGGGTAACAATGTCTTAAGTAGAAGGAACAAGAAATACAAAAGGAAAGACTCTTATAAATGGTGTACTCTTGTTCTTAACCTAATTGTTTCTCTTTCGGCATTGTCTTTCAGTGGAGAAAATGGATGGTTGACAGTTGTAGGGAGAAAATGGAGCATTTGGGGACAGATGTTCAGAATTGTGCACTTGTGTACTTAGCGAGGAGCTGGCTTGAGCAGGACCATGATGCCGGGAGTCCACCCTGAGCCTGCCAGTACCCCCAGGAAATGCCAAGGGGACAGCATGTATCTTATCTGAAGACTGAAGGGGAGAAGGGCCTCGGAGAGTCTGGAAGCCAAACTCCACCCAGCAAACATGAGTTGACAAGGGAGAATGGCTGTCTCAGCCCCTCTCCTGGAACAAGCACACAACGGCAGGTGGGAGAGAGAAGGAAAACAGTTGTCACACAAATGAATGTTTCCCCTTTTCTTACAGTTAGGGCTGTGGGGATGGGCACACCTCCTGAGGATGTCCTGGGACGAGAAAGCTGCCTGCAGGAGGACTGAGGTGAGACCCACACATGGGCCCGGAGGTAGAGGAGAGCTGGGGTCCGAGGATGCCTTCAGTCGCTCTAGTGAAGTCAGGGCAACTATAGTTTGGGCTTCTGACTGCTCGGGAAATCTAGCTTCCCCGTGCCATTGGCTCATCTACATGGCTTCTGTTAGGAAAACTAATTTTTTGATAACTTTGTGGTGAGGATTCCCTAACTTTTTAGAAGGTCCTGTTGACCCTGTATTTAAGATGCTCCAAGCTCCACAGTGGGAATGGATGACAGGGTAGGAGGGCACAGCAGGGGACCTGGGAACGCCAGCAAAAGCAGGATTCCTTGAAAATAATTACCAGGAAAGTTATGGAATTTAAGTTTTACTCTTGCTTTCCCAGTGTGGGAAGAGAGAGGTGTGCCTGAACTTGTTAGCTTTTATATGCTGTTTCCTGCTGTCTCTGCTTTCAGTTCTATGTTGCATTGTCAGGTAAGTTTTTTTTCCTAATCTACTTTACATTTTGTGTATTTGCACAGGAGTGTGCGTGTGTGTAGCAATCAAAGGAGAAGCTGAAAGAACCCCCAACAGCTAAAAACCCAGGGAAAAGGGGAACTAGATTTTCCTGTGGCACTTGTTTTGAATACAAGAATATACCAAAATAAAGAAAGATTAAGGAATTCGTGTTATAAAGCTTCCAAGCCCATTTCTTGCAGATCTGTGAGCTCACAGGAACAAAACTCTTCATCTGAATTTCCATCAGAGAAATGACACGTTTTTGGTCACCCACTACCTCAGACTTTTGGTGAGAATGAGCCCAGTAGGAGCAATGCTTCCAGCCTGGGGTCTTGGCAAAGCTCATGTAGGAAGTCGGTGGGGGAAGCCAAGGCGACTGAGACTCCTTTGAATTCTACCAACTAAGAAGGTGGCTGTTGGCTGCTGTTTTCCACCCAGAAGAGGCCAAATCAACCATTTGCCAGAATTTTTTACTTTCCAGCTAGAATGTCTAATCTTTACATAATCTGTAATATGGGATCATTATCCCCATTGCACAGATAAGGAGATTAAGGCAAAAGAGATTAAGAAATTTATGCACAAGATGGCACTTCTGAGCTTGAGCCTAGCTCTAAATCCACTCACCGCCTCTTCTTCTCCAGTAATAACAGGAACTCCAACGACAAATAGTACGCCCATCCCCTCCCCCCCACAGCGTCTCCCCCCACCCCCGGGCTGTGTTTATTTGGATCTGTTTCTGAATCAGAATCACTGGGACGCAGGAAAGGAGATGGTGACGGGAGCTTGTTGTTCTCCCAGGACATTATGAATGTCGGATGGGCATTCTTGCTTACTGGCTGCGTCATCACTTCCTTATCACATGGGACATTGTCACCCTGAATCACTCAGTGTGCGTGGTTGGTGACAGCGTGGCTGCCGCTGATGCCAGCCAGCACACCAGCCATCTGTGGGTGTGATGGTGTTTTAGCGGGGCAGAGGTACCGTGCCAGCCAACATCTGTCCATGCATTTCCTGTTAGGAGAAGTTCTAAATTACTTTGGGTTGTTCTCTCTTCCCTCTTTTGATGTTCAGGAAAAAAAGTGACTCCTATGTTAGTTAATTTTATTGCCAAAATTTTCAAGTCTGTGTCTACTCTCCCTCCTTATCAAGAAAGGAGTTTGTAAAAAAGGTAGCGCCGGCCACTTGCATGAATCCATCCCGACTTAGCAAATTCTCTGGCTGGTCGTCCGTGTTTAATGCAGCACGACTCATCTGTGCAAGTCTGCTCCGAAGCTCTTACCCAAAGACTGCTGGTCATGATCTGATGAGGCCAAAAATTAATTCTCATCTGCTCAGAAATGGAAATACAGACACTTGAATAAATAGTTCATGCTTTCTTGTGTAGCTAAAACTCTTCAACATGCACTTGACAATGCTTCATTACCTTTTTATCCATTCTTGAGTGAAGTTTTGAATGCAAGAAAAAGAGGATCACATCTTCAGCTCAAGTACAATCGAAGGTTTTTGAATAAACCCCAGCATGTTAGAAATCATTCATTCATTCATATATATAAAATATATATCAGAGATTACAAATGATTTCTAACATGTTGGAACATACATATTTTACTTCCATATTTATATATAATATATTATATATATTTTACTCTCAAGATATAA
This sequence comes from Cheirogaleus major, assembly GCA_963574435.1. Taxonomy (NCBI): domain Eukaryota; kingdom Metazoa; phylum Chordata; class Mammalia; order Primates; family Cheirogaleidae; genus Cheirogaleus; species Cheirogaleus major. The sequence goes on along the minus strand of CAUYPO010079889.1, from coordinate 32,582 downwards.
ACAGTTAATACAGTTAATTGTCCCCTTTGTAAAACTTTGTGAAGGGGACAGTTCCTTAATTTAATAACATGTTTTGGACGTGTACTAGGGTCCATGGCATCGTGCCAGACGCATCATTGTTATAGTAGACCTTTGGCAGTTGAGGACGTTGACCTTTGTGATTTTACTTTTTTGTGGAACAAATAATATGCCATTGATAAATTGAGTGACATTGGCAAATTGAGGGATTGGTAAAGGTCTCCATCAGTCGACCTCTCAAATGGTTGAGGATTTGCATTTTAACAATATGTCAGGTTCAAAAATAATAAAACATGTAGATCCATTCTAAGAGTTCCAATGTGAGAAGAGCATATTCAGTATTTTCACTACCATTTTCACCTGTTCATCCAATCACTTGTTCATTCCAGCAGTATTTGTCCAGCATAGTAGGGGAATTAAGATCTGGCACAATTACAATCATGGTGATTATCATTGATGATTAGTAAAAATGAAAGCAGTCTTGTATGGATACTTCAAATGCATCATCTGTGTTTTAATCATCAAATCAGCACATGGCATAGAGTGGTGTTTTGGAACTTTGGAAGAGTGAGAGGGGTTATTGGCCAATGCAATCAGGGCAGTTTGCATTGAAGACTGGCATTGTGGCATGGTAGTTAGGCGTTGAAGGACAGTTACTTTTAACTCCACATCAGCCAAGCTGTCAGATGTGTTAGAATTTCAGCAGCAGAGTGGAGGAGAGGAGTGGAAATGAACTGAAATCGGGGCTGCTCTGTGCAAGAGGGGACTCACGGTCACATTAAGAGAGCTTTGGTAAACTGCTGCTCCACCCGTCTGGTTAGGGAAGGGAGGCCCTGACAGGTAGGACATGAATGTGGAGGACGAAGAACAGCTATTCTAGGCAGTGGAAATCACACGAGGACAAGCTCAGAGATGAGAAAATACAAAGAATATTCATAGAACAGAGTATCAACCAGTTTATTTGGAATGCAAGTTTCAAGCAAGAAGACAGAAGAGTAGATTTCAAATTGTAGAGGGTGGCTTGAATTCTAGCAAAGTAGATTAATCGTTTCTTTTTCTTTTTTTTCAGATAGGCCATGGAGATCCCACTGAAAATTTTTCAGTAGGGGAATGGCATGATCCAAGTGACCTTTCCAGATCCTTTTGGATATGTTAGGAATTTGTACCTTTCCCTACTAACCTGAACTTAGTAATTGAGCCCAGGATTGAAAAGTAATAGCTTCAGCATTAATTATGGTCGTGAGTGCTTTTGTTTGGTCAACTGGACAGCACTTGTGGTTTTAGGGGGAGGTAGCGGGGAGCTAATCACAAACACTGTCTCTTCTCGTTGTGGAGGTGAGTATGGAACCCACATTGGGTCAAGCCTAGTATTTTATTCTTGCAGTCACAATCATTAGTGCAGGCAGAGTGCACATGATTCGGATCAGGCCAGTGAAAATCCTTCTCTGGGGGGAAGGAAAGATACCCTGGGACATCAAGCTCCCATCCTCTTGGGGCACAAAGCTGCAATGATACGGCGCAGAGTTACCGGGACCATATGTAGGTAGCGAGGAGATGTGGGAAGAGAGGAATGAGGAAGGATAAAGAAAGAGGGTAGGGAAGGAGGGAGAGAGATGGAGAGAGAGAGAGATAAAGAGAAGTGAATGAGGGAGAAAGAGAGAGAGAGTTAGAGTTATTTCTGATGCTCTTTGGGCATTGGAACTGGCCCATTCCAGGCCAACATCACCCTGGCCTGTCTGTGTGGTTTGGATACATGAACCAATATAGTCTTACTTTGAATTGGTTTACATCAGTAACAAAATGGAGAATTTTACTCACTGGAAATTTTCCATGAGAATTCACACACACACACACACACACACACACACATACACACATGAGCAAGGGAAAGCAGGGTAGTGCTCGGGGAAACTGTGGACACCTCCTCTTCTGTGGGGAGCAAAGGGGCTCTAGAAGGCACAAGGCAACCTTGGACCCCAGCTGCCCCAGAGACGTTTTTCTCTGTGTTCTCCCTGGGTTCATGGGACTCCAGCCTGATGTCTTAGTCCATTCAGGTTTCTATCACAAAATACCATAAACTAAGGAGCTTATAAACAACAGAAACTCATTTCTCACAGATCTGGAGGCTGGAAGTCAAAGATCAAGGTGTGGCAGATTTGGTGTCTGGTGAGGGCAGATTCCTCATAAGGTTGTCTTTTCATTGTGTCCTCGCAGGGTGGAAGAGGGAGGTGTCTCTGAATCTTTTTTATAAGAGCACAAATGCCATTCACGATGGCTCTCCTTTCATGCTGTAATCACCGTCCAAATCCCACCTCCTAATACCATCACCTGGGGTGACAGGATTTCAACATATGAATTTTCATTTGTGGGGGGCACACAAACATTTCAGATCATGGCACCCAGCCTGGGTGGTACCTGGGAATGGCTGTCCCTGAGGGCACTCCTGGTGCTAAAGATGTGTCAGAGGGGCAGGGAATAAAGACGGTAGGTGGTAGACAAGGGTGAGGGACAAGCACAAATGCCACCCTCCCTGCATTTTGGAAAAACTTTGCTGTTATTTCCCCAGAGTGGTTTGCCAGGGTGAAGTTCTTGAACAGTTGAAAGGTATGAGGGAATTGGAGATGAGATGAAAGGTATCCTTTTTTAAAAAACAGTCTTATGGTTAGTTATATCTTAGCAACTCTTCAGGGTTCTTTAAGAGAAGCATGTAGAGATTGGAATCTAATTAATGCCTTAAGCCACTGAACTGCATCTCTTTGAACAGGACTGTGCAGAAATTGGCAGTGGGACTTATTTGGCCACCTGTTAGTGGCAACATAAATGATTCGGATTAATACAACAACATAATACAACCAATGCAGTGGAAAAAAGCATTGGCTTTGGGTTGGCTTCGGGTTGGCTTCAAATTGATCTTCACCACTTTAGTCTATTAGACATTGCCCTTCTCCGTGCACTCCCTGGATTCAGTGGGGGACAAATGGTAGGAGCATTCCTCCAAGTGCCACACTCTAGCCAGTGTCAGTGCTGGGCATGCTCTTCTTGCTTGCATCACCTGCCCGGGACCCCTGGCTGCAATTCTGGCCCTCCTCATGTGTGCTTCTCCTCAGCTCTGTGCATGATGATGGCTAGGGAGGAGGAAGACTGTGGGTCATCACAAAGTCCACTTGGGGGGCATCCTGGAGTCCCCAGCAAAGACAAACACCAGCCAGCATATGCATCCTTGGGAGATTGGAGGTGTCCTGGTTTTTGGCCCTTATTTGTGCGCTACAAAAAATAAGTTAAAACATTTGCTTTGTTTCTTTCCCAACCACAACCAATATAATAATAAAAAAATTGCTTGGTGAGAGTTAACATGGTGCTTTGAGAATTGCCGGTATAAGAATCGGTGCTATGACAAGGAATTCCCAGGAAATAAGGCAATTCTGAAGGTGCTGCCTTGGAGTGAGACCTTGCCTCCACAATTAGATTAGGAGCTGGTGTCCAGATGTTTCTAGAATCTTTTTGTCCTGTTGCACAGATGACTACATTTGCATTAACTAACAAATGCATGGACAAGCATTATTTATTGAGCAATTATTTTCTGCAAAGTTTCTGTCAGATACTTCCTCAAATATTATTTAATCTTCACAACGATGGTTCAAGCTAAGCATTATTTTTACTACAAAAGGCAGTTTAGCATGGTGTTAAGAGAGCAAGCTTAGCAAAGATCATCCCATTCTGAGCACATAGTGCATCAATGCATAGGTAGGTAGGAGGAGGTAGGTAGGTAGGTAGGTAGGTAGGAGATTCCATAACTGTCTGTGCTTTAGGTTTCTCATCAATAACATGTGGAACAAGTTCTATGCCAACTACTCCATGGGGCTGGGGTGTGGGTTAAGCAAATAAATTCGTGATAAAGTTAACTTTGAGTGTTAGCTATTACCATGAATATTTTACAGGTGGCAAAGTGGAAACTCAGAGACGTTAATTGACTTTTCCCAAGATCACACAGCTAGCAAGAAGCAGAACCAGAATTCGACCCAATCCTTGTGGACATAAGGCTGGCTGCTCAAGGGATGGTGGCAACTTGGCACGAGAAGATCTTTAGCAGGGGCCAGCTGGAGAAGGTGAGTGTTGGTAAGACGTGGGGCACTCCAGGCTCCCTAAAAGAGATCTTTAGAAACTGCCCCACAGCCTCTCAGGATTATTCCTCAGTAGTTACAGAGCAGAGCTTGTGCAGAGTGAAATAGCTGATGCAATGTCACGGGCCCTGTGTTTACAGAAATAATAGTGAACATGTCTGCGGTGGGGGTGGGGGTGGGGTTGCGGGGGAGGATGGGAAGCCATTTCCGAAGGGCAGCCCATTGAGCAATTGTGACAGGGAGCAAACTGCAGCAGTCTGTAAGATGGGCCCTGCTTCCTGTCCTGCTTATGGATCAGGTGACTGCTAATGGCATCTGCAGGTAATTAGCAGCCTGAGTCACAACAGAGGGGCTGTCTTTTACTGTTCTCTGGGAGTAGAGAGCCCTGTTCCTTCCTCCAGGCTGGGCTCAGCAGGGCAGGTTCTCTGGCTGGTTCCCCCCTCATTTCTCACACTTCCTCTCCATTACAGTGAAATGTGGCCAGTAAAGGGCGGCTTTGTCTATCATTAATCAGCACTCATAAAACCCTCTACTCCTGGCCACTCTACACTCCCCGTCCTATTCTAAAGCAACAGGCAGAGGAATTCATCTTTGGAAAGATGCAAAAATGGACATTTTCTTTCCAGCAAAAGTTGCCAGAGCAGCACCTTTAAGAGACAACTTTTAAAAATTACTATTGATAAGTAGAAATATTTTTATAAAAAATGTACATATTGTGGATAAGCCAAAGAAGAAAACTTTCATTAGCTACAATCTCATGATCTAAAGATAACCATATTAAATTTTGATATCTATTCAGAGCCTTTTTCTATGCCTATATAGCCTTTTGAAAAAATACCATCATACTTTAGTTATTTATAACTGGCTTATTTCACTTAACAGTGTATTGTGGATTTTCATGTCATTAAATATTATTGCCCATTATTATTTAAAGTAAATGAATAATAATTTACTGTCTGGCCATATCTCATACTCTGTTGTAGGCTATTTAGGTTGTTTCCAGTATTCAGTCTTTGCTGTAGAATAAAAGGACAACGCCTGGCTCCTTTCCACTGAAACTGAATTGTAGACTAATGGTATTGCAACACTTTGTCAGAAAAAGATTTGTTCTTTATTGGAAAGAGCTCAGACATTGAATTCAGGCTGATGAGGCCATGTCCCTATCCCATGTTGGGTCACCCTTATGAAATCTTTCATTCCTGATGGCAGGTGCCTTCCTGCCCAAATGTTAGCTTACAGTTGACAGCTCGTCTTTTCCCAGGTTGAAAAGACTTACCTTGTGGAACAGGTCACACCTGCCCTCTTGGTGTGGTGTGTCAGGTTGCTGTTATTCTTTTCTTTATTCATAAATCTAACAAACACTTATTGAGAGCACACACTATGCTAACCCCTGGAGATGGAGAGAGAAATAAGCAGAGGCTTTTTGCTTCAAGGGGACCTCAAAGTTACATCCTAAATGGTACATTCCTTTTCCCCTGGGCACTGCTTTCTATTGGTTACTCTCAGTGGAACATCTAGTGTTAAAATGTGGCCTTGTTCAACTTGCACGTTCTGCTGTGAGCTGTGATGAAGGAGCTTGTATCATACCCCCTCTCCTGCTAAGAACAACTATAACAGATGGATAAAATATTCCTAAACAAACAAATACCCCTGAAGCTGTTTGAAGATACTGAGGAGAACCAAGAAAGCCATGACTCAAAGGCTCAAGACCCCGAAGGGAAAGAAAACACAACTAGACAAGCCACCCATTTCCTGCTGATTTTACCTTTGAGGTATTTTCTAATTTGCGAGTGGCCAGACATCAATAACAAAAACATGGCTAGATAAATTTCATCTTTGGAAAATTAGCAAAGCAATTTGATTCTTTCTGAATCAAAGAACAAATACGCGCGGCAATTAGAGGTAATTTTTCCTTTTGGAAAAAAGTCAAATATAGAAAAAAGTTACAAGAATAGATTATCTAGATTTCAATACAACCTCAATCAAAATATCCAAAGGCTAATTTTGTGGAATTTGAAAAGCTTTCTATAAAAGTCATATAAAAAGCAAAGGGCCAAGAATAGCCAAGTTGATTTTGAAGAACAAGGTGGAAAAACCTAACACTATTATAAAGTATGAAGACCTATTATAAAGCTCCTATAATTAGCACAATGTGGTTTTGGTTCAAGGCAAAACAAATAGAACAAAGAAAGGAAAAAGAGACTAGGAAAAAAATGCCTACACATAAGTTGTCATTTGATATATGAAAAAGGGTAACTCTACAGTGACATGGAGAAAGGAAGTTCTTTTTATTATTTGGGACTGGGCCAACTGTTTATTTATATGGAAAAACAAAAGTAATCTAACGCCACCTAACACCAAACCAAAAAACTTCCAAACAGAATTTTAATTAAATGATAAAGGCAAATAATAAAGCTTTTAGAAGAAAAATAGGAGAATACCTTCAAGGTGGATGTAGGTAAAGATGGTTTTAAGCCAAAAGGTACTAACCGTAATGTATAAATTGATACAATGAGCTATATAAAATTAGGAACTTCTCTTCATCAAGAGACATCTTTGAGTGAGTGACAAGGCAAGTGACAAAGTGAGAGAAGACTTGTAATACCTGTAACTGACAAAGGACTCATATCCAGAATATATAAAGAACACATGCAAATCAATAAAAAAGATAAAACCCCCTCAAAAATTGGCAGAAGACTTGAACAGGCACTCACAAGAGAGTGCATACAAATAACCCATAAACATAAAAAATGCTCAACTTCCTTAGCCATCAGTAAAATGGAAATTGAAACTAAATTAGTTGCCCCCATAAACCAATCAGAATGGGAGAAATATATATACTACATATATATTTATTATTTACATAATAAATATTTTTTATATATAATATATGTATACACACACATACTCTCATCAAATCGACACACTAGCAACCAACAACACCAATATTGGTGATGGTGGAGAAGTGGAAGAAGTAGAATTCTCACACATGCCCAATAAAAGTGTTAATTATTAACCCCTTTGGAAGACTCTTTGATAAAAACTATTAAATCTGAACATACGGTAACCGAATGACCCAGCAATGTCAATCTTAAATACATGTCTAAGAGAAATGTGTACTCTCTACCCACAAAGGACAAGAATGTCCATGGTAGCATTTTTCAAGATAGTCAAAATTGAAAACACCATACCTGTTCATCAACAGAAGAATTAACAAGTCAGTCATGATATGTTGATGTAATAAAATGCTCCAACCAATGAAAATGAAATATTGTCACATACAATAAAATTCATTAATTGCACACACCTAATGTTGAATGAAAGAAGCGAGACAAAAAAAAAGAGTAGATGCCGCATGAGGTTCAAAAATTGGCTAAACAGATTTTATGGTGATAAAAGTCAGTATTTGGCTGCCTTTGAGGAGGCAGCCTGTGGGGGAGGTTTCTGGGGGTCTAGGAATGTTTATTTATAGATATGCTTGATGGTTGCGTGGGTGCATTTTCTTTAGAAATACTCATCTATTTAAATGAACGATTTGTGCACTTATGTTACATAGCAAGAGAGCATTTATTGAGCAAAAAAAATGAAGCTTAGATTTTACCTCTCCCAGATTTCAATCGAATTTTTGAAAGTGGAGAGAGAGGCAGGGAACTAAGGATAAAGTCATCATATTTATTGAGGATTACTGAGTGCCAGGATCTGCATTTAGTCTATTCCATGCCATTTTGTCATTTCATGAAGGTAGCTGTTACAACTCCCTTTTACATGTGGAAATTGAGATCTAGAGAAATTAAATAACTTGCCTAGATTACTTGCATTGTAAGAAGCGGTCCCAGAATGTGCTCAGGCTCTAACCCAAGGTTAAAGCTTTGGGCTTTTCAGGATCTGCAGTTATTTTGATGGGGAAGAAGGGATGTTTTGGGGGAGTGAGGTAGGGGAGAGGCTTTCATGGCCTCTAAGTCACAAATATGGATGCTGATGTATCAGATTTAATTGAATATTTAGGTAAATAAAAGACATGTAAATTTGACACAGTATATCTTTCAAATTCTTTTTAAAAAAATTTTGCCATTTTATCAGAATGTCCCAAACCCATGTGCAAAAACAAAGCTGCTCCGCCTCGTGTCTTTGTACATCATCTTCACCGACATCCAGACTGGTCTCAGTTTCGGAAATGTGGAGAGAATACTATTAAACACGTTTTTAAATTCCTCTCACAATTTAGACCAGTTCACCGGCAGCTTTCAGAATATTGCTTGCAAAGTCTTTCTGTCAGCTGTAGTGGGCATTAAGTATTTAGAATCAATCTCTGATCATTTTCATCCTTTTTGTTTTTGGTGAAGAAAAATTATTGATCAAAAGTTTTAGCCTCATTTAATATACTAGAGCAGCTTTTAAGCTTCCTTTATAAGCCGCAGCAGGGATGAACATTTCCTCCCAGCTTAACACAACACGAATCAATCTGTCTCATGATACTCTATCATTGCACATCAAACTATGGCCATGCCAGTCACTTCTTCTTCTTGCAGTAAACTTCCTAGGATACCAGAAATGTAGGCTTTTGACTGCTATTTTACATAGTGGGAAAACGAAAAATAAATTCTTTTTTAGTGTATAATTCCAAATCTCAACCACATCAAAAATAAATCACTTCCAAGTTTATCTTATCCCCTCGAAATGAAATATTCTGTGGAGCTGAAATTTTGACCTGGGACTCCTTATCTTCATGTTCCGAATAGCCTCATCTTTAGACTCGTACAAATCACTATCATCACCAGGGCATACAAATGTGCTGAAATCTTGGGGCATCTCTGCCTTATGCCCTTCTTCCTGGAATAATTATTAATAGTGTCCCCTTTAACCCTCCAAAATGTCCTGTATTCTTGATAATTACATGAACACTTAATTATAATGAGAACATCTTTTCTTCTTTAAAAGGAGAAACTCTGAGACTAAGTCTTCACAATCTTAAACTATGGAATTTGATGGAAAACCTACAGACAATATTCAGTGCACTTTACTAACAACTTATGTGTTTAAATAATGGGATTGAATTTAATTTTTCACTTTGCAACTTGGCAACCATTTGTGTGTTTATTTGATTAATGTTGATCTCTTTTACTGGACTAGAAGTTCTAAGAGGGCTAGGAATATGTCTATTTCTGAACACCATCTCTAGATCTAGTATGGTGCCGACAAATAGGAAGTACTCAATGTTTAACTGTTTAATGAATAAATGAATGAATAACACTTTAATGGGTTTTCAATTTTTCAAAACGCTGAACACTATTTCGTTTGATTCTCTCTCTACATTATAAGTCCAGAAGGACCAGTAGTATCAGTTTTATTTACCAAATATTGAAACTGTGTTCTGCAGTAAAGACTTATCTGTTACTATCTACAAAGCTGGAGGCAGGGCTGGTTCTCTGTTTTAGGACTTCTCATCTTAATCTTTATGAGTTTATATGCTGAACTCACGTGAACTCTTGGCTGCAAGTAACAAACGCTTATCTAATAGTGGCTTACAATATAACAACAATTACTGTTCACTTAACAAGAAGCTTGAAGGTAGGCAGTTTCAAAGTGTTACAAGTTGCTCTTTTGGCATCTCTGTGATTTTTGGCCTCTCTGCTCATGGTGGCAAGATAGCTGCCTTAGCTCTCTACAACACATCCTCACATCAGCGTTCCAGGCTTAAAGGAAGAGAATCATTGACACAAGAATATAACAAAACAAGACAAAACAAACATTGTGTTTGAATTGTGTCCCTGCCAAAAAAAAAAAAAAAAGTCATAATCCTCACCTCCAGTACTCAGAATGTCACCTTTCTTGGAGATAGAGTCTTTACAGAGGTGAACAAGTTAAAGCAAGGTCATTAGGGTGAGTCCTAATCCACTTTGACTGGTGTCCTTATAAAAGGGAGAAAATTTGGACATGGAGACAGCCGCACATAGAGATAAGATGATTTGAAGGCATACGGGAGAAGACAGCCATCTGTAAGCCAAGGAGAGAGGTCTGGGACAGACCTTTGCTTCACAGACTTCAGAAGGAACCAATCCTGCCAACACCTTGACTTTGGACTTTGAGCCTCCAGAACTGTGAGACAACAAATTTCTGTTGTTTAAACCGTCCAATTTGTGGTGCTTTGTTATGACAGTCCTGGGAAACTGTTAACATACATAGCCCTTATGTGCAGATTTCCCATTATGCTTTTTAGCCAAAAGACCTGCAAGGCAGAGCCTGGGAAAGTGAACATCTATCAGAAGGGCATGAGATAGCCATCCTGTGGGGTTTGGTGCTTCTAGTACTGGACAGCCCCTGGGTTTGGGAAGATCACTACCCCAAACACAAGTTTATTCTGTTGACAATGAAGAAATGGGTAATGACTGCAGAGTTGCCAGATCATATCTCTTGCAACCTGATCCACTTGTTTTATAGCAAAATCCTATGTAAATCACATTAGCTGACTCTTTAGAAGTAAAATTGACAACTGCATGTATTATGCAGTACAGCTAGGTTATGCCAAAGCAACAACATCTCAATCTCACTGGCTTCACACAACCAAAGTTTGGTTTCTAATTCATGCTACATGTCCCATATCAATTGGCAAAGAGTTCTGTTCCAAAATCACTTGGGATCCAGACTGATACTGGAATGCGGGGCGTCCTTAGTGGCCATTGCAGGGAAAAAGAACCTTGAAGGGTCTCATGGCTGCAGTTAAATGCTTGGGCTCAGGGGCACATGTCCTTTGCACACACACTCATTAAGCAGTAGGGTCACGTGACACCACCCAACTGCAATGGGACGGGGAAAAGAATTCCTCCATGTGCCCAGAAGGGGAGGAGAACCAGATTCAGGTGAGCACTAGAAGACTCTATTGCAAAATGCTAGCACAGTACTTGCATATCATGTGTTTAAGCTCAATTATCTTCCTCAGTTAGAAATGCTTTGGGTTGCAAGTAACAGACAACCTAGCAGTAGATTAGGCTGCAAAAAGATTTAATTTTCTCACACAACAAGAAGGTACACAGCTCCAGGGTTGGGGCAGCTGATCAACAACACCTGCAATGTCTGTGGCCCTTTCTATGTTTTCCCTCTCTCACTCTCAGCAGGACCACTTTGCAATCCCAGTCCCGTCCCTTTATGGTCTCAAGATGGCTGCTGCAGCTCCACATATGAGGTTTCCATTCACAGTGCCGAAGGCAGGACGAAGGTGCAGGTGGAAAAGCAAAGGGCACCCCATTAACACAAACGATGTTTCCTGGGAGCTTCTCCTACCAAACTTGGAAATCATATGACTGACAAAAAAGAATAGGATAACCTTTATTCACCTAGACCAATCATAATTTGTTCTTTGGATCAGGAGACCAGCTACCCATTTAATGTTGGGGTTCTATCACCAACAAAGGAAGAACAGCTGGCAATAGGGAGGCAACTAGCCTCCTATAGCATTCCAAGGATTTGTTTTATCTGGAGCACCTGGAAGCAGGTGTGTGACTGCACAGGTGACTGGGAGGACAGTGGACTGGTGGGTGTCCCAGACATTGACTCCCACAATGAGTCAAGGCCATGACTGATGACACAGAACTACTGGTAGAGTAAATCCCTGGTCATGCCAGTCAAATTCACCTGCCATATACCTTCTCTACGACTACTGGGCACAATCTACCTCTCCTCTGTGTGCACCTGTCGTAGGAGGGGAGCCACATCAGACTGGCCAGACATGTAATCACCAGTCAGACAAATTAGGGAACAGAGGCAGAACTCAGTTTGCAGCAGTGTATAAGGAATCTGTTGGAGAGATTTTTTTCATGTTCCTTCAATAATAATAATAATAATAATAAAATGATATACCAACAAAGTACTGCAAGATATTCTTATCTATTAATATATCTCCAATTGAAACTTGTATCACATTGCATTCTGAATGTCAGCATAAGAGTGGCAAAGCATTGTCTGTAAGATGTGACTCCATGGCCCTCACACTGAAACCTCTGGAGCTGAAGCCTATTCTGGTCTAAATTTGATAATAGCATTGGAGTCACACATTGTGTTTTGCCCTCATGCAGAGCCGCTGTGGAGGGATGAATGAGCCCAACTCAATTTATATTAAAAACAATGGCAAGAGAGGGGTGTTTTTTTTTTTTCCCTTGTCAAATCTGAAACATTTGGAATTCTTGCTGCCATGCAAAGATTTTCATATTAGTCTGTAATACAACATGGGAACTCTGATTAAAGCCAAAACATTAACTTTTAATCAGTGGAAGTTTTAATTGAAAAGACTCTTTATCTGTGGCTTATGTAATATTAGTGTGTATTGTGTATTTAACTTTTTTAAAACCAATTTTATGCACTTCAATTTAATGTAGCATAAACAATACACTTCACAGACACTTTCTGTTGTAACTTTACACATAATTTAATCCAATCATCTATATCACTGTGTGGGGAGTCGTCCCAGCTTGAGCCCAACGAAGGCTTTTCTGCTCACACCTTAGGATGCATGAGAGGTGCAGGTTGGGGAATTTGATCAGATTTGTGTTTCCAAAAGATCTTTTGTGTGAGGCATAAATCAGAAGGAGGCAAGAGAGAAACAGGTCCCCAAACCTACAACAGCAACAAAAAAGTGGGCATAATGGATAGAGAGATGGGAGAACAGGTGTAGTATGAGGTTCTCCATCAGATACAGGTTGTGAGTTCATGGTTGTTCGCTGAACAGTTCTTTCAACTTTTCTGTATGTCTAAAAATTAAATAAAATTTTCAAAAATGTAGATACAGGTAGACCAGTTAGGAGGGCATTGCTGTAGCCCAGGCAAGAAATTAAATGTTTAGTTTATGTTTTATTTAAAAAATGGTTAGAATCTGAACCCAGAGGTTAACAAGCTTGGCAAGAGACAAATGGCTTGAACTAAATTCACTCTTGCAACTTAGCTGCAAATCATTTCTGCTCTGGCCAGCGAGAGAGGGCCTGGCACCTTGTTTATAACTCCTGACTATTGATTCTGTTCTAACCTTAATCTCAATCTACATTTTCTCTTTCACTTTTTTGCTTGTTTGTTTGTTTGTTTTTTGGCCTTTAGATTGTCTTTCCCCAGGGCTCACAGGGAATAAAAGAAACTTGACAAATGAGCTGCTTTTTCCTTTAGGCCAGTGGTTTTATCATTAAAAAAAACATTTGGCTTCTTTGAAAAGCCATGAAACCTCCAGATACACGTGTATACGTCCATATAAGGACATATGTATGCCCTGGGTGCTAACGAGTGTTCAGGGACCCTTGAAAGTCCAGATCCAGGCACCCAGGTGGAGAACTTCTGCCTGGATCGGTGGCAGGTATCTCTGTAGCTCCTCCCTGCCTGGGGTGTCTGTGCAGCCTGCTGCCCATACGGGATGTTCTGAGAGCAGCGGAGGAGTAAGTAGAGCAAGGCAAGTGCAGGGGCTTCTGTCATTCCGTCTCAGGGAAATGGCACTGTCCCTGTAACCCTGAAGGTGGCCCAATTAGCATACGGTAATTAGAGTTACTGCAATAACGCTGCCTCCTCATTTTCTTTTGTGGGCACTGTGGAGGTAGCAGCGTTGCAGACTGGGCTGTCAGAGCAGCAGATAAAGCTGTCTGTCTGCACCCCTCGTCCCGCTGATGCACGAAGAGGCTGGGGCTCGGCGTTTGCAAGGGCAGAGTGAGCGAAAAGGATGGAGAGTGAGCTGGAGGAAAAGCAAGCGTCGAGTCACAGTGGCAGAAAACTGTGCCCAGTGCTGGCGGTGGTGGCGGGGGCTGCTCTGCCTTGCTCTCCTCTGGCAGCCACACTTTGCCACAGGGGGACAAACAGCCGTGCACCTCTTCCCTCGGTGAAGCAGTGCAGTCTCCAAGAGGGGGAGGGGACCCACAGGCAGGAGGGAGCGTGCAGGTGGGGCCTTGGCTATGTCCACTCTGGAAAAGCCACCTGACTTTGGGGGTCCCTCCTTACCCAGAACAGGAGGAGATGAGCAGGGGTCCCCCAAAGTAGACACAGCATCCTAGTGACACTGGAATGAGAATGGACAGCTGTAGGAGAGGGGACAGCATGAGTGACAAAGAGCAAGATTTCAGTTGCCAGCACAGCCCAGAGGGCATGGGAGGATGTTCTAGAAAGCCAATGCCAGTTACAAAACCTACTGGTATAGGACACATGGCCAAGGTCAGCTGAGACAGCTCCCATAGGACAGGCTGATGCTCTGTTATCCAGATGGCGTGACCTGCCTTGGATCCTGCCTGTGACTATTCTCCTGTCGTATGTTTGGGTTGTGGTTTGGAGAACTCGTAAGTCAGGGCTTGACGAACTGTCACCCAGGTGAAGCCCTTGTCAGGCCCACATTTCTACCATCTTTTCCATCCCCCTCTTGCCACCTCCTCTAATCACCAGCCCCCCAAGTGCCCCTGCAGCTGGACTCAGGCCACCTTCTGAGGCCCCCATGCTGCTGCTGGGCCCCAAGTGGTCCTTTCCCTGTCCTTGTCCCCTGCCTGGACCAGCCGGCAGCACTCTGTGACCCAGGCCTCATTTTCTCACCTCAGCCTTGGCAGTTTACATGCTTTGTTTTCACCTCCTACCTGGTGGCATAGCAGGTTTGGTAAATCGCTGGTGCCCACAGCTGGTCCTGGATTATTTGTAGCTGGAATGCTTCTAATGTGTGTTTGAAGAGAAGATGATGATTTAACTCTCAAAACGCAAAGCCTTTTGCACATATGCCTCTGCTGAAACAAAATATTGGGTACCTCCCATTGGTTTGTGCATGATAAATTCCAATTTCCTTGACAGGACGTTCAGGCCCCCTTGTGACAACCACGTGGGAATGACATTTCTCAGCTTGTCCCCTCCAGGACCTCTCATTTGTGTTTTACTCTGGCTGCCAAGGGCTCCCTGCTGTCCTGCACACCCCTCCACCCACTGCAGCCTTCCTTATCTATGTCTCCCGCTTCTTACACTTTTTCTAGTTCCAGAAATTCCACTTTTCCTTAAAGGCTCATCTCAGACTTTTGGGCACCCTGCCCATCACCCTGTGTGTCAGTGGTGAGTTTTACTTGTGTTGGTCCCATTCTTACAATGCCTCCTTTATCCATCCATCCATCAATCTGTCCTCCATCCATCCGTCCCTCTACTCACCCATCCATCCATTTATCCCTTCCTCCCTCCTTTCTTTTCTTCTTTTCTCCCTCCATCCACTCATGCATTCATCCACCCATCCACCCACCTACCCATCCACTCATCCATCCATTCATTCAGAAAATAGGTTCCACGTATTACCCTGGGCTCTGGGGATAAGCAGGGAACGAAACGCAGCTTCTGCCTCATATGGTTTATAATCTCATGGGGGCCAGGGCAAGGAGAAAACAAAAGTAATCAGATTATCACAGTCTTAATGCTTAAAACTGAAGATATAAAGACACCTGAACCCTGCCTGTGACCTCCAGGAGGTCTAGGTCTGATGGAAGAGACAGCCACATGGATAATTATCTCCAAGACAATATTCTCAGTGCCCATCAGATAAAGTATGGACAAAATGTCACGGAATTGCAGATGATGAAATGATTACTTCTGCCTGGGGATCTGAGAAACTCTTACCAAGGACAAGATCTATGAGCTCAACTTAACAGGAGGAGGGGCAGCCTTCCCGGGGTCAGGCTGGGAAAGGAACAAGGTGCTCCGTGCAGGGGAAACAGAAAGACCAACGTGTCTGGGGGAGAAGTCAGGGGTTTGCTGTGGCCGGAGAGCGGGACGTGTGGGCTCAAAGGCCTTTTTCTCAGCCAGCATCCCTCCCTCAGTCCCTGCCCTAGTTTGTCCTGACATCCGTCTGTGCTGTCTGTCCTGGCCAGGCCTGCCACAGGGCGGAAGCCGCCTGCTCCTGCAGCCCTGTGCTGGAAGCTCTCTCTGGCCAGGGACACACTCCCCTGCGGGGCTGTGATTTTAAGACGCTGCCTGGGTCTTCCCCACACACGGGAGGCCCCGAGTGCTGGTGCCCGCAGAGCCGTCCTCCCATACCCACCTCCTCCCATACCCGCCGTCATCATGATGTCCTTCCTGGGAAGACAGGGGGTTGCGTGCCGTGGAAACGACTTTTAATGGGTGCAGAGCACCTGCCAGGCCTCTTTCCTCCGCTGCCCCTTTTTTGGGTGGATGGGGGGGAAGGGAAGGCCTGAACTGGCCATTGGGGTCTTGCACCTGTGAGCATCCCTCCCCTAAAGGGCCCCAAATGGCCCATTTTAGGTGGAGCAGAAAGCTTATGGCTACAAGTGACAGTGGAATGATTTTCAGACCAAACAATTCTCTGTTCTAGGAAAAATGCAGTCATTTAGGGGGTGAGAGGCCCAGAACTTCTTTAGCAGTGATGCTGGGCTCTGGTGAGAAAGAGGACGAAGAGGAAGGTCGTTCTCCTCACCAGTGCTGGAAACGTGGCTGGCCACCTCCCCCCCAGCGGCAGGGCAGGCAGAAAGGGACTCCAGCGCATTTCTCTCACAGTGATGCCAGCTGCTTTTGTTTTTGTTTTCCAAAACACCTGGCCTGAAATTAGTCCTGAGAAGAAATTCCTTTTCCACCATTGCCTTGCACACTTTATCTCACGTGGTCTGTGCAGCAGTGCTAGGAGGTAGGGGCTCATACTGTCCCATTAATAGAACTTGGTCTGAAAGTTTGCCAGACATTTCTTGCAGGGCTTTGAACAAGCTTGCTGGTAATTTCCAACTTAGCTCTATCCTTCTATACAGAACTAGGCTGCTTCCTCTCCCCAAGGCACCCCATCAAGTTGACGATGGACATCACAGGTCTGCCTAATTCCTATTACTACTTGTTTTGGCCTTTGCTCCTCATGTCCAGTGGTTCAAACTTGGCTAGGTTGGTCCCTTTCCTCTGGATGTGTTCCAGCGGATCAACATGCTTAGATTAGTATGATATTTTAAGTGTATTTGGAAGCACAGGGCTTATGGAGTAACTGGCTTCTCCCTTAATCTGAATGCCATGTTCCTGTGAATGTGACCATATCATCAGTTGAGAAGTCTGTCACTACAGGGCAGGGCTCCAACAAAGGCATCACCACCAAGAGGGAAGAGCGTGGGTCCAGGAGCACCCAAGCAGGAGTGTGGCTGTCTGGATTGATGTCTGC
Source organism: Cheirogaleus major (assembly GCA_963574435.1). Taxonomy (NCBI): domain Eukaryota; kingdom Metazoa; phylum Chordata; class Mammalia; order Primates; family Cheirogaleidae; genus Cheirogaleus; species Cheirogaleus major. Next base: position 15,314 of record CAUYPO010079889.1, on the reverse strand, counting down.
TGGTATCTGCGAGCTACTTTTTCCTCAAATATGTTGTCATTGACATCCTAATTTTCCTGGGGGAAGTATGTGGGATTGGGGAAGATCTGAATGGCTCTGCGCTTTACTAAATGCTGAACTTGGGCAAGTTTAAGCCTCAGTTATCTCCTGAGTGTTATGTTTGCCCCATCTGGGGTAAGGATTATGGCTAATACACAAGAAGCCTTGACAAATTGCCTGCTACATAGTAGGTGTTGGACAAAGAATAAGCATTATTATTCTTCATTCTTTTCTTGGTTTGGAATGAAGGAGAAATAGCTGCTCTTTTATTGAAGGGCTGAAATGGCTAGTGATGTGGCCTTTGGTGACTTAGTAACCGAGTCAAGTGAAGCCAGCCCTCTCTGCAGGGTCCAGGCTGCCATGGGATTGCAAGGTTAGTGGGGTGAGGGCATCTGGGCAAGGTGTTTTGCCTGGAGGGCATGTGAACAGTAAGTTCAGTTTTAACCAGGAGTGTATAACATGTAAGGTAATAGAAGAAATGAATATGTAAATGAGGAAATAGGTGCAAAATTGCATTGCAAAAGTGTGGGGCACATGCTTATCGTTATTTTTACACAGTTCATTCTGCCTCTCTAATGCATGAACTATCAGATCAACATTTCTTGTAGAAGGCTACCATATGCTGGCCAGGCTACTGGAAGCAACAGAAGCATTTTTCTCAGAAAGAAATGGCTGCAAGCCCGTGGTCTTTATTGATTTACATTTGCAAGCCATAACTCCTTATCTCTTTTCTGCTCTTGATAGCATGACGTTCATTTGTGTAATATATTAGTGTGGTCCGCATTGATGCCGGGTTCTAAACAACTAGAGAGGGAGTGTTGATTTGTGTCGAAAAGTCAGCTGGGAATCCAGGTTATGGGGCCCAATCTCCCCTTTTTACTGTCTCTATGGAGAAAAAGGGGCCAGTATTGCTTCTCCGTAGGGGCCCAAGGATGAATCATTTATACTTTCAAAGTTCTTTGAGATCCTTGGATACTACATAAATGCGAAGCATAATCATTATGAATTATAAGTGAAGCAGACGGAGGTTTTAAATTAAATAGCACCATTGTGTTATTTTTCATCAGGATTCAGAGCAGCCAACCTTCCCAGCAGAAGTAACTTAGATAATTTGATTCTCTCACTTAACCAGGACTGATCACTGCAGGGATAGAAATTAATTTCTTGAAAAACAGCTGCTGGTTTTCCTCCCCACCAGCCTCTCTCCAAGCTTTGCAAATGTGGTCATAATGAAACTGTAGCAGAGGTTCCTCTGGGTGACTCCGTGGGAGCCCAATAAGTGGTTCTCCAATTTTTTAGTTTATCTGAAAAATGGTCGGGACACATGAGTGTCCTCTGAGCAATGACCATCGTGGTCACATCCATCCACACCAGTTCGAATGGTTAAAAGGATGGGGTATGCAAAAACCAAATGATTTAGAATTTTAATGAAATAAAACCCAATCTAGCTATAATTTGTCTGAATTCAACCCTTCCAAATAACCCCAGAAGGGACAGAGTTGGCACTGCCAGCATCACTGTTTTCCCTCTTGCCAAGGAAATCAACCGGAAGGTCATGTGTGAGTTGAGCTAAACCTTTGCAATTCTGTTGACAGATTCCGTGACATGCAGCAGAGTGACATTTTGGTGCAGCTGAATTGGTCATAGGCTGTCAGCCTGGATAAGAAGCAGAGGATATGAGGTACAGCAGGGAGAAGGCCGGGTAGACCCAGGGAAATTGGAAGCTAATATTTACTTGAGTGAACAACCCATGCTTTGACATCCCATTATTTACTCATCCTTGGGTTCTGCCACTCAATGGCCACGTGACCTCAAGGAAGTTATTTAACCCCTCTGAGTTCAACTAGAACTCAGGCACTCTCGATCAGCATGAGTCTGCCTTTCTAGGAGCAAAGCAGACTAGAAAATAGCATTTGTGGGTAGGTGACTGGACAATTTGCCTGAAACTTCATAATTTAGGTCTGTCTTTGCGGCTGTTATTTGAGAAGTATGTCAGAAGGGCAGCAGATGAGGAACATGGCACTCAGTCACATAAAAGCAATGGAACATTAAGGTCAATAAATTCCTGTTCCTCTGATCTGCCTCCAGGCACCCTGCACCAATAATGGGACTTCTGTGACTTATTTCCCACATTCAAGGTTGCCTTCAAGTTAATGTTCCCTGGATTTTGGTTTTGTTTGAATATGTTTACAATACAGTTTTGCAGGGTAGAGGGAAGAGCAGAATATGTAGCAGAGATGACTCACTTTTCCACCAACATTTGTGTTTCCTCTTCCATAACATGGAGTTATTACCGGGAAGTGACTGCCCAGCAAGGGCTACATGCTCAGCCTGGGGGTTTGCGTATGGCCATGTGATGACTTCTCACCAATATAATGTGAGCAGAGGTGATTTATATCACTTATGAAGCTGATACACCTTCTCTAATGCTCTTTCTCCTTTTATGCCAGCTAGATATGGATAATGACAAGAACTTGGGATTAGTTGAGCCACAGGTTAGAGGGAACCTGGGTCCCTGAATCACTGCAGGGAGGAAAGCCACTGGCCAACCAGGAACATCTATCAAAAATAAACTTTCTGTTGCCTCTCACAGCTTGACAAAGACTTTATAATACTCTGCCTTTGCATTCTGGATCTACTTCACTTTCTCCTTCGAAGATGCTTTGGAGGCAGGTTTTACTAAAACTATGGTTCATCTAAAGGAAAGAGCTGTCCTGCCTGGAGCTGAGTAATGGAACTCGGCCTGTGCTGCACAGAGAAGATGAGCGATGTGCATGGTGGGACATGGGGAACTACACAGGACACCAACGCCTAGTCGGGTGGGTACCAAAGAGACTGGAGACCATGCAGAGCAGAATGTACTGAGGTTGAGGAGAAAGGGAGGAACAGGCAATGTGAAGGAATACAGGGCACAGTGAGAAACAAAAGCATCCAGTTGAAGTTGACATTTTTTGAAAGCCTATTCCCTAATCTCTCTAATTTATAATCCATGCATAGCTCACTCCCCACCCTGGTCTGCAAAGGGGCATCCAGAAAAGATCGCAAATTTTTGGCACTCCTCCTATTAAAAAATGGGGTCCAAGTCCCCTCCCCTTGAGTCTGAACAGGCTGACTCAACTGAGAGTGTTTCAACCAAGAGAATGCAATGGAAGTGATAGGGTACAACTTCCATGACTAGGTTACAAAAGGCTGTTACATTTCTGCCCTGTTCTCTTGGAGTGCTCATTCTCTGGAAAGCCTTCGTTACCAAGAAGTCTGACTGCACTGAAACGCTCATGCTGGTGAGGCTCTGTGCAGGTGTTTTGGTCAACAGCTCCCACTGAGCTCACAGGTGGCAGCTGGCATCAGCCACAAGCCACATGTGTGTGCCATCTTGGACGTCCAGCCTCATCGAATCTTCGTGTGACTGGAGCCCCAGCTGGCTTCTGACTGCAACTGCGTGAGACATCCGAGCTGAACCTTTCCCAAATCTCTGATCCATAAAATCATGAGCAAAAGGAAATGGCTGTTTTAAGCTGCTATGTTTTGGTGTAATTTTTTACTCAGCAATTATAATCAGAACACCAACTATAATGTCCAGTATTGCAATGGTGCGGTAGAGCCCTTAGGTGGGATGAGAGGCCCTCTAAGGCGTCCCACAGGACAGGAGGTCTCACTGTGACAGGGCATTCTGGAACCTGAGCTTTCTATGCCTAGACAACATGCTCGCCCTGGTCTCGCCCATCAGGTGGCTCTGGCAGCTGTGGCCTGCATTGTTCTGGCATTAGCATCTGCACTGACTTGAGGTTAGGTTTCAGGGCTTTGAATGACATCTTGTGTCTTTCCTTTACAAAATAAGCTAATTTCTTTAGTCGAACACACTATTTCTCTGAAAAAAACATTATTGATTGTCACAATTCTCTAGACTGGGCGATCAATGCACACCAGTTTAAAGGAAAAGGAATGATGGATGGAAAAAGCATTGAGTGCTATTCTGCTTGATGATATGCCGTGATAATTCAGCTTTTAGAAAGCGGTACTTTTCTAAGAAATCAGATGTGAAAGCATTAGGGGATTTAGTGTCAAGATGAGTGGTAATGTGTTTGTGGGTTGACATTTGCAGCTTCTGATGACAAGAGGCATGGGTGCACACAAGATCTACTTGTCTAAGAGGATCCAGGCTCTGTTCTTGAGTCATTTTGGCCAAAACACTTAACTTCTCTGAGCTTAATTTTCCCTGATGGTTGATGATAAGCAAAGGATAATATAATGAAAAGCACATTGGAATTCCGTAATATCCAAGTTGGAAGGCACATTTTAAGTTATCATTTATTTCAGTTAAGATTAGAGTTGGATGCAAACTAGAATATCCTTTCTCTCTAAGGTAAAGGGAGTCCGGACATGGTAGTTCAGGAATGGAGTGGCAGCTTATCCAAGTCATCAAGCTCCAGCCTCCTTCTAGCTTGAATCTCTGCTCTTTCTAGTATGTGACTATTTTCTTTATGGACAAAGAAGGCAGCTAGAGCCCCAGACATCACATCTGCATTCCAGATAATGCAATGAGCCCTGGTCATACATAGGTTTGTAGGAAGGAAGAAGGAGAGAAAGGATATTGGAAGGCAACCAGTAGCCTCTGCCACTTGGAAGCAACAGAAAGCCAAACATATCTAATGTGATTAATAAGTTATACTGAAGAAATCCTAAAAGCATTAAATGTCTCAGGATTCAGAGAGGGGGGTATGAAAGTTATGTGGTATATTCACTGAAATCTGGAAACTTAGGTGCTTCTTAAAAATAAGCTTTCTTTTTTTAAAAAAAGTTCAATTCAGTTAAAGTGACAAACTATATTTAAAAAATAGCAGTTGAATGAATTCAAAAGGCTGGCTACCAACTAGGCTCATTTTCAAAAGTAATTTAAGACTACGCGAATTCAGCTGTTGTTTCCTTTCCAATTGTTTTATGCAGATGGCTACAACTCAGATTCCTAAATTTAATTTCCACTTTGACCTGAGCAGGAATAAATTGTCAACTCTCTCTGTGTTTGGTAATGGTCACTGACATGATTCTAGAATAATCGACCTGGTAAGTATATGTTTAGGTGTGTGCAGGAGATGGGGGTGGAGAGATTGCTGGGAATGACTCAGAATCCCCTAGAAGTTTTTGCAAATGGTAAACATCTCTGTGTCAGTTTCCCAAGTTGGGTTGTATCAGAAATAATGGGGGTAGATGGCGTGTATAGTTTGCAAACCTTTTCTGGAAGAGTCCTAAGGACTGCTTTGAGCCTCTGCTCCTTTATTATCAGACGTAGCATCCAGAACACCAGGGTTGTCCCCGCACAGGGCAAGATTAACTCCTGCATATTTTCTACATACATTAAGTACACCTGGGTACTGAGAAAGATCATGATGCCATGGCTTCTGGAGAAGGCACCTGGTCACACTGTTTCCTGATGTGGTCCCCACCTGGTGTGTGTGGGTGAGGCACGAACTTTATTTCCTGGCAAAATTCCTGCTCCTTTCTGCTCTCAGAACAGGATTCATGTGGGGTGATAATCACAGCTGGGTTTTGCTAAGTGTGGGTGACCAGATCTGTCTGTATTTTTCTTGCTGAAACTCAGGGCGCAGGAGGTGGGGGAAGGGGGAACCTCTGATCATTGCATTTGGGTAAATGGCTCACTAGGTCACATGCCTCAACTCCTGGGACTTGTTAGAACACAGTGTGAACTTGTTGGTTTCTTTGAGGAGGAAAAAAATACCTATACTGGAGAAATTGCCATACTCAGTGAAGTCAAACCAGGTCCACAAATATGAGAACCTTCTGGCCCTCCTTTCCCTGAGTGGTGGCCTTGGCTAGAAGCTCATACTATAGCGATGTGTTAAGAGCTTGGTTCTGGAGTTATGTGACCTGACTCTGAATCCTGGCTCTGACCCATACGTAGAGCAATTGTGTTGTTAATACTTAACCTCCGCGTGCCTGGGTTTTCTCGTCTGTAAAATTGGACTCGTATTAATACTTACTGCATAGATTTGTGGGGAGGCATATTTCTTAGCCCAGTACCTGGTGTCAATAAAAGTTAGCTCTTAATATTATTAGGTTTCTAGCTGAGTGCTTGCATAATGCTATGAAGAGAGAGACAAAACGAAGAGGAAGATTTATGTGCAAATGGGGTGGGTAGGCAGGAGCGCCAATATTTGAGCTCTCGGGTTTATTGGTAGCTTTTTTTTTTTTAAGTTATTTTTGTGATTCACCTAAGAAAGGCAACAGAACTTATGTGGTAGGTAGTAAGAGAGAGTGGAGAAAAGGCAGGTCAGGTCAGTTGACATGTGCTGATGTGGTTGTGGGAGCAGAATTCTAAGGGGGCCCCAAGATTCCCACCCTCTGGTGTATAATTCACCCCTCACCCTTTGCATGTGAGTGAGACTTGTGAGTGTCTTTGGATACCACTCCCAAGATCATGTTACTTCACATGGCAAAAGGTATTTTGCAAATATAAATCAGACTCCTATTTGGTAAATCAGGAAGGATATTACCTGACCTAATTTGCTCAGTCCTTTAAAGCAGCGGTCCCCAAACTTTTTGGCACCAGGGACCATTTTCATGGAAGACAATTTTTCTGCAGACCAGGGACGGAGGGGGGATGGTTTGGGAATGATTCAAGCACATTACATTCATTGTGTGCTTTATTTCTATTATTATTACCTTGTAATATCTAATGAAATAATTATACAACTCACCATAGGTTGGGACCCTTGCTTTAAAGGAACTGAATTCAATCAATAACTCGAACGAGCTTGACAGTAATGCTTCCCCAGTCCTTCTAGAAAGGAACCCAGCCTGGTTGACACCTTGTAAGACCCTGAGCAGAGAACCCACCCATGCTTGCCCAGACCTCAGACTTAAAAAACTAGGCGCTAATAAATTTGTGCCACTTTTAGGACACCAAATTTATGGGAATTTGTTACACTATCATAGAAAACTAACAATGGTCTAAATGAAGGGAACCCGAACTTGGACTTAGACAGTTGTATTAGTTTCACGTTGCTGCTGTAACAAATTATCACAAACTCAGAAGCTGCAAATAACACAAATTTATTATCTTACTGTTCTGGAGGTCAGAAATCTAAGATGGATTTTACTGGGCCAAAATAAAGGTGTTGGCAGGGCTGTGTTGCTTCTCTGGGGACTCGAGGGGAGAATGTGTTTTCTAGTTTTTTCCAGCTTTTGTGAGGCTGTGCGCATTTCTTGGTTTAAGCTCCTTTCTACCTTCAAAGCCAGCAATGGCCAGTTGAGTCTCACATCACATCACTCGGACACTGACCCTTCTGCCTCTCTTGTCCACATTTAAAGACCCTGTGATTACATAGGGCCTTCCAGGGTAATCAGGATAATTTTTCTGTTTTAAGATCAGCTGGTTAGCAACCTTAATTCTATCTGCTACCTTAATTCCCCTAATATAGTCACAGTTTCAGGGTAATAGGATATTTATTACCTCGAAGGCCATTATTCTGTCAGTCACCGTAGGCATGGGTTCAAAAATTCAGTTTGGCCATTTATGAATACTAACTGTGCAACCCAGGGCAGATTGCTTGACTTCTCTGAACCTAATTTCCATCTCCGTCAAATTAGAACACTACCACTTACTCGTGTGCTCTTTTAGAGGTTAGAGCTCACGTAGGAGTCCAGCCCAGTGCATATCCATGCAGAGGCTCTTCCAGTTGCCCCTCAATTTTCAATGACAGTGGGTAACTTTTGATGACCGTTATTCCTTGATTCTACTGTTTTATATATTTAGTAATTTTTTTAATGACCTGGAGTTCCAGTTGACCCCATTATTTAAGGACGTTTTTCCTTTCCCTCTGACTGTGTCAGCATCAAGTTGGTATAGCTGCCACCTAAACCACCAGTCCCTTGTTGTCTTTCTGTTCTTGTGCAGAATCTTCTCCGAGCCCTCCCTGCTGGTGGGGACACTCGCGTACAGACCGCGGGTGCCCAGGCAGAGCCATGGCCTGAATGTTCTGGTCTCTGCGGCAGCCTGCCTCGCATGTTAATTCAGGCTCAGAGTTATGCACACTGTTGACATTGTTAAAGTTAATGACCGAAGGACAAGCACTAGGGAACAGGTTTGCAGTAACGGCTGTGCTGATTGCTTCAGTGATGAATGTGGACGAGGGCCCCGGAGCGATATGTTAAACAGCTCTGAGTGGCTGCCCCGCTGCTACTGCCTGATGGTGGGGGTGAGGGTTTGGGAAATACTTGAGGGTTCTTTGGAGAAGTACGGAGGGATTTTCCTGGAGGTTTGCTTGGTGAAGAGTGTGGATACACAACTGTGAAACCAATACTTTGTGGCTCCATCAGAGGTAGCAGGGACACCGTGTGTGCATATGTGTATATGCATGTGTGCACATACGTATGTGCATGTGTATGTATGTGCACGTCTTAGAATGTGGAAAGAGGCAGAGGGTCATTACATGCTTGGGTAGGGAAGTCTTGCCAACTGCAATGGGTGGTCAGACTGAAACAGACTATGGTTTTTGTCTTTGGCCCTCTGCATGACGACCTCCTACCCCAGGGGGCTGCTGGCATGGCAGGCCACATGGACAGCGATGTCCTGTGCTCACTCTCAACCCATTGCCCTTGCTCTCATCAACATGGCTCCAGACTCTGGCTTTCAAATCATGCTTCTGGGCCCATGTGCTTTCTGGCTTCCTCAACCAGGACTCCATGCTGATTTCTGTCCATTTCTCTGATTTCTTTTAACCTCCTCCCTGGCAATTTTCTGGAAGAAGCTCCCTTCTCTAGCTAGATCTGGGGCAACTCATTGCCTGCAGTAGCCTCAACCTCACTCTAGAAGGGGACCATGAATTGGCCTGGCTCTTAGAATTAGATTTGTTTGTTCAGCAGACAAGGCTGACACCAGTTAGAACTAGATCCATTAGCAGTCACGGGACGAAACCCAGTTCCACTAATCGAACGTAAATAGGTGTTCCCTGTCACAATAGACACGTTGGGATACCTTAGGCAGCAACGGATCTAAAATTGAAGGTGCTCCAAATAAGTGGGTAGAGAAGACAGAAGAGGAATCCGATAGCAAGGACTATCAGTGATCCAAACAGAGATCATACTGTATCCCACCATCGTCACATCACATCATGTGGCATATCAGATCACATCAATCGTGTATATCTCGTATAATTTATTTATTTATTAACTATTTCATGTAGTACTTCTGGTTTTCGGAGATGGGACTTCTGATCCTGGTTGGAACCCAGTTCTTGATGGTGTGAATTATTACACTGCTTCCTAAGAGACAGAAATTTAAGGCAAGAAGCAGTTCCTTACACTCTGGGGAGGGGCCTCGAGTGCTTATAGAATCCCAATTATTACAGCTCCTGTTATATTACCAGACAGAAGATCAGAGACAGAACAGCCACGAGCTGAGCTATAACCCCTTGCATCCCTGTGCCTGAGACTGAGCTTTATTCTAGAAGCTGGGTTATAGTGGGGTCCACCAATGATGGCCAGATGGGAAGAGTTAGGCTTTAAAGTGTGGGGATATGGCCAGGCCTGACAAGGAGAGAATGTGAGGATAGTATGTTTGATACTATTCTTTTTTTTTTTTTTTTTTGAGACAGAGTCTCACTCTGTCACTCTGTTGCTCCAGCTAGAATGCAGTGGCGTCATCATAGCTCACAGCAACCTCAAACTCTTGGGCTCAAGTGATCCTCCTATCTCAACCTCCCAAGTAGCTGGGACTACAGGTGCACTAATTTTTCTGTTTTTTGTAGAGACTGGGTCTCGCTCTTGCTCTGGCTGGTCTCAAACTCCTGGGGTCAAGCAATCCTCCTGCCTCAGCCTCCCAGAGTACTATAGTTACTCGTGTAAGCCACTGCAGCCAGCCAGATTCTCTTCTTTATGTCACCAGCCATGTGTTGGGGCCAAGCCTTCCCACCCTTTAGGGAAGTGCACTACTCTATCATTTGATTTGGCGAACTTGCCTCTCTATGAAGAAGGTAAATGGCATTAAGTGGGTTTTTGATATGTGTTTTGAAACTATAGTAACAACCCTATATGGTGGAGCCCATAATTTCTGCAGGGTCTACATATCTGAGCTGCATTCTTTCTAGCCGTCTTGAGAGCAAGGTGGGCGTTTGGGGAGGAGTAGGACTTGAGAGATGGACAGGCCTGTGAGGCCTGCAGCTTTGCAATTTGATTCCCCAATTGGGGAAGGTGCGAGGGTGGGAATTATGGCAGGGACGGCCCCCTTGGTCCCTGATTGACCCAGCCGGATTTTACAAAAAGCCATTTGAGACCACTCTTGTGACAAGGCTCACCCCCTTCGCCCACGGGGATGTCAGCTGCATTCAGAGAGCGCCAAAGCAAACACTTGAAATGTGAAGACTGTAATCACCCTGGATTCTCTCTCTCTTTTTTTTGGAGGTATGAAATAAAATCACCAAAAAGAAAAGAAAATCCTCTCTGATGAATGAGTTAACGTGTATGGTTGTGAGTGTGTGGATTATGTCTATATCAACAAGGGCTGACAAGGGAGAAATTGGCCTACACCACTGGCTGTCAGGAGTTGGAGGAAATTGCAGAATGGCCTATGAGGCTTTTACAAACTACATTCTCTTGCTAAGGCCTTTGCCAGAAATTCTTGGCTACATGTGGAGAGTGGGGGGCTGGAGAGTGAACACAGGGGAGATCCAGGGGTGAGCATGATGTCACGCCCCCCCTCCCCAAGTTGAGAACCACTGTTCCACCTGGTACAAGACGGACTTTTTATTTTTGCACAGAATTGTCTAAACCTTTCTGTCGTTTTGCCGCACGCAGAGTCTCAGTTTGCTTGCCAAGTGTAGCAAGTAGTTTCATGATCACCTCTCAGGGAGCGTGAGGCACCAAGTTAAGAGGTTCTTGGCAAAGATTCCCACATGAACACTGGAAAAGATTATTTACGATTCAGAACAGGCAGTTGAGTATTAGGCGCTGACTTCTAAATTTAGAGATGATTCATGTAATCGGGAATAGTATTGTTTCAAGTCACATTTCGGAAAAACACGACAGGTGGCCCTTTGTGTTATTAAAACATTGTTTGCATTTTTGGGGAAGACAGAACTTTGGAAGATGGTAGCTGCTCCGACAGGGTGGCTGGAGGACACGTGAGTTTGCTGAGATGACACAGGTTTGGGGTCACTAAGCCGGCTGAACTTGACTTTACGTGCTCTGTAGTTTTAGTTCATTTGGTTCTCTGTAGCTTTAGGCTCTCTGGAGACCCTACAGGATCCTGTTAATCTGTGCAACACGATTCTGTTACTCCATTGCAGGATAATGTTATCATAATCAATAAACTTGGACAAAAGAGGAAGGTCTATGGGGTGATGAAATTGTTCTTCTGATATTTCTGTGGCAATGAGGTAGCAAGGGAGGTGATGGTCAAATACAATCTGTCCTTGGTCTGTCTTCTTTTTACTTTCTGGATCATTTCTTGTTTTGTTGAGTGGTTTGGGTTTTCGAATATTTAAGATGTTAGAGGCAGGGCAGAGGAAGCATAGTTGAAACTTCAGGGCAGGACGGAAGATCTAGAAATGGATTAGCTATGATTTAGTTTTCATCCCAGTACACTGCCGCCTTTACGTTTAACGCGGTTCCGTGCAACCCTGTTCCTTTCGAATGACATCTGTATGGACAGAAACCAGGGACAGCCTCTGTTTTAGAAGAAGTTCTTGATCAAGAGCACCTTTCAAAGTCACCAGGTGAGCACTTGCCGAAGATCCTTACTTTCCTCGTGCCCTTGAAGGTTTGGATTCAGTATGTTTTGATCTGGGCCTGGGCACCTTTATCTTGAAAATACTCTCTAAATCATGTGATTCTAATCTCCGCCCCTGGTTAAAATCCACGTCCATAAAGGCACCATCACTAGAGGCAATTTGCTGTAATCTGAGATGCGATCATCCCTCTGAATGATGTGGATGGTTTCGGGAGATGGCCTTGTCTAACCCTCTACTTGAAGAGTAAATTATTTCTACAACATCTCTGCAGTGTGGTTGTCTGGCATCTGCATGAATATATGTGCTCAAGGGGAACATTGCGTCAGGAAGGAATTCAGTCACTCTTCTGAGAGCGCCACTTGAAACGAGAAACTGTGCTCCGCGTGGATCTGGAATCGGCTGTGTACAACTCGTGCTGGCTACGTAATGTGTGGGGCCCAGTGCAGAATGAAAACACGGGGCCCCTTGTTCAAAAATTAGGAATCTCAGGATGGCAACAGCAGGACATTAAATCCATGAATCAAGTCTGGGGCTCTTCCGAGCTCAGACTGGCAGGTTACACAGCCGTGTGACTGGCAGGTTACATAGCCGTGGAGCCAGCCCTATTCCCTGGTTCAGTTCTTTGCATCCTCCAGGTGCAATTTCTCCTGTCCTTGTCTTTGAACCTTGTTCATAGAGCACCGCAGATTCATAAAATAATGGGTGGTGTTCTTTCTAAGAGGGAGAAGCGGGAATTGGCGGCCAGTGTGCGAGTATAGCTTGTTAGTTAAAACATAGGTATTGACTAGTGACCGTGGCATATTATCAACTGAGAGGGCTGTTTTCAGGATTAAATTAGCTAATTTGTGTTAAGCACTGAAAATAATGCAACAGCAGAGAGTGAGCTTTCAACCCATGTCAGCTGCTTCTATTCAGCGGAAACTTCCTGTTTGTGACACCTGCCACCCTCTGCCTTTTATTTTATTTTTTTTTTGTTTTATTTATTTATTTTTTATTTCAGCATATTATGGGGGTACAAATATTACAGTTACGTATATTGCCCATGACCTCCCTCCCCCCTCGAGGCAGAGCATCAGTATTTGCCCATTTCTGTAACGCTGGTTCCTCCACCATTCTTCACGACCTTGCAAGGGGTCCTGGTGTCTTGGTGTCCCAGGCTTTTCCCCTTACCCTGCTCCAGTCCATTGCCTACACATCAACTAGAGGGAACTTACGAAAATGAACACCAAGTCAATTTTCCCCATAAGACCCCTCGGTGCCCCCCACCCACGTTGCCTCTGGAGAGAACCTGTTTTCCTTAGCTGTCTGTGACTTCCTGAACCGGGGCTCACTACATTCCAGCATCGTTTCCCCACTCAATAAATATAAATGAATTATAATATAAATGAATAAATGCATGAATTAAATATTCATTTGATAAATATATATTGAGCGCTATCTAGTAGCAGCATTATTAAGCACCCTGTATTCAGTGTTCCACCAATGTTAGCTATTACTATTATGGTGATGGTGGTTGTTATTATTTTGCAGTAGGTATTTGCCAGGCACGGAGATTCCGCAGTGAACAAGAAGGGTGTGGTTCCTGCCCTCACAGCACTTGCTGCCCAGTGAGGGAGGCAGGCATTTCACGTGTAATCACGCATCTTCTGAACTGATGAACTCTGCAAATGGGCCGTGCTCACGTTGCCCCGGTCCCTGATTCCCTGGGCCACATGCTGTTTCATCTGAGAGGAGCACTCTCCCCTGAGCCCTTTCCACTTGCTGAATCCAATTGTTTGCAGCTAGGATGGGAAGCCTCGCCTGACACCACAACTGCTGGACGCAGCGCCCCTCCACTGTGGCCCTGCCGCCTCCAGCCCTGCTTAATGACAGGTCTGTCCCCACACAGAGACTCCAAGCTCCTCACAGGCAGGCTTGATGGTGGTTGATGACGTTTGGGGGCTTGGAAATGTGAATGTCTCAGGTGCAAGTCGGTATACACCTGCAACCGCACATCTCCTGTGCTTCGGTTCTTCCCTCTTCTGTCTGATAATCGTTCTCTTTGTCAAATGAACAGTTGTGTGAACTTGGACTTCGTCTCTCTGAATCCCAGGTTGTTTCACCTATAAAATGGGCTAATAACATGTCCCTGCCCACCTCACGAGGGTCTGTGGGGACTGGATGGAGATATCCCTGGAAAGGACTTGGTTTGTGGCAGAAGCACCCTAGGGAAGTAGAAGACAACTGAATCAGAGATCTTTCAATGTGTCTCCCACCTTTGTAAGGAGACCTGCACTTTCTGGGTTGTTCTCACACCTTGGATATAGGCCTTTTCTGTGTCTTTTTAAAATACAAGCTCATCCAGAAGCCACGTAATATTAGCACATAAACCCGCCTTTATTTGACACCTTCTTCTCGCTCCTCACTAACTTCACTCAAAGGTAGATAAATTAATTTATTTTAAATTAAGGTGGCTTGAGTCTCTTGAAACCCATTTTATTGCAGAATTTCAAGGTATGATGTTACAGGTTCAGGGTTGAGGATCCCTTATCTAAAATGTGTGGGAACAGAAGTGCTTTGGATTTCAGATTTTTTCTGATTTTGGAATATTTGCATTATACCAGTGGAGCTTCCCAAATCCAAAAATCTGAAAACCAAAATGCTCCAATGATCATTTCCTTTGAGTGTCATGTTGGAGCTCAGAGAGTTTCAGATTTTGGAGCATTTTGGATTTTTGGATCTGGGATGCTCAACCTGTGTATCTTTTTTTCTCTAAGTCTTTTGAAATCCATGTTTCTAGAATCCAAGGTACGCATCTGACTCTGTCCAGCCCACTTTTCCCTGGTGATCAAGGACTCTGTGTGACTTAGGCACCGTGTGTCCAGGGCCCTCTCCTGTAGGCACCATGGGTCAGTGTGGGTAAAACTGGTCCCAGAAGAGCAGGGTCTTCTTCCCTTTTACCTCCCTCCACTGTGTAGACTTGAATTGTCTGCCAATAAAAGGTCGATTATTTTGGGGTTTGTATGTCTTTACATTTAATTCTGATTTTTATTTTTTAAGGTATAAATACTTATATGGAGAAGAGCCCTGGATTAGGAATTGCTAATTGGTTTATTCATTTAATCAAAATGTATTGAATGCCTGTGATGTGCCAGGGAGTTTGTGAGTTGAAAAAATAGTTGCAAATTCATAGAGCACCTACTATGTGATGTTCTTTTCACATAGTAACTCCTTCCATCTTCAGGGCATCTCTATGAGGCACCTATTTTTTTCATTCCCATTTTACAGGGGAGAAAACTGAGATAGAAAGAGGCTAAGTAATTTGCCCCAAACGGCAGAACCATTAACCACTTCGGTACGAGCGTTGACTTTAGTCGACAGCCACAGATGAATGTGCACAGCCGAGCATAGACTTTAGCCGACAGCCAAAAGCTTTTACTTTTACAGCTTTTATCTCTGCAGTTGCAGTGTGTACGTTCAGCTAATAAGTTACTACGAATCTGTGACCTTTTAACAAGTCCTTAGTAGGAGTTATTATAGTTATTTTCCTAA
>CAUYPO010079888.1:0-30839 GCA_963574435.1 Cheirogaleus major | reverse complement strand
AAAGAAAGAAAGAGGATCCAAGGATGTCTCTAAGTTTGGGGGGAAGAGTTATGGAGGGGTAGGGGTGAAGGAACTCTTTGGAGCTCTGTGGGAGATACTGTTTAAGTATCTGAATGGTGATGTCAAATAAGAGTTGTCATTAGAAGTTGGAGTTCTGGGGAGAGGTCTGGACTAGAAATATAAATTTGGGAGTCATTAGCTTGGAGAAAGTTTATAAAGCCAAGAGACTGGGCCTTTCAAAGTGTGGTCCATGGCCCAGCATCATTGAAAACATCTGGGAGCTTGACAGAAATGCAGACTGTCAGGCCCCAGACCTGATCAGTAGGAATCTGCATTATAACAAGGTCTGCGTGTGATTTGTGTGCACAGTGAAGTCTGAGAAGTGTTTTAGGGACTGAGCAGAGAAGGAAGGGAGCCCTGGTGCGCACGGCATGGAAAGATGGAGGAGGGCGGGCTGGCAAGGAAGACAGATGACAACCAGTGAGCAAGGACCTACCAGTCTGGCGAGATTCGACGCCGTATGAACCAGGGCCTTTGCTTCCATTACTTCTCAGCCTTCACGTTACAGATGGGAAAGCCAGGGCCTTGGACGTGAGCAGGTGCTGTTATGGTGGAGGGAGATCTTGGCTCAGCTTTGGGGCTGGCCCAGGCGGGCAGCTTCTGAGCCCAGCATCCTCCCCCAACAGCAGGGAGGGCGGTGCTGGGGCCCCATAGGCTGAGGAGCACCCAGAGACACACAGTACTGAGTCCCTGACCCATGTCACATGTGTTTTGCTTCTCTGAGACTCAGTTTCCCCAATTTGTGCAAAATTTCCCATCGTACCACCACCCAAGGTTGTCCACCCTGGACCCCATCACCCCAGCTGATGATTGTCCTCAGTCCTATCACTTCCCACATCCAGTGTGCATCCTGACCCCGTCAGTTCTGTTTCCTAAATATTTTGGGGATCCATTGCCTCCTCTCCATCCTCCCTGCCCTCCTCATATTTTGGTTCTTTCCAGCAGCCTACTGAGCCTCTCCAGTCTGTGTCCCCAGCGTGCTCCATTTAGAATCACAAATCTGACTCGATATCTGCCCTAAAGTGACCCCTTGCTGTCCACAAGATAGAGCTGAGGCGTCCTAGCCCAGACTCACTGTCCTGGGTGGTCTGGCCCCCAGTGGAGCCCCAGCATCAGCTGTGGTTAACTTGTCCCAAACTGCTCACAAAACCTAAACCTGCCACACTCCTGCCTCCACTGGATTCTGCTGCCCCATGTACCTCGCTAATTTCTCATCCTTTGGGAAAATTCAAATGACGCCTCCAGGAGGCCAACCCAAACTGTTTGGTGACCCACCTTTGGTGTCCTCAGACACCCGCATGGTCCATCTCTGTGCACACACTGGGAAGCAGCTGATGATGTGTTTGTTTCCTGCGCAGCGGTCTGTGAAGCTGAGATGTGGGCTGTGCTCTGCTCATTCCTGTAGCTCACGTACCTGGCACTCGGTATCTTGGTCCTCAGCTAGTGTCTGTTGAATGGGTGAGTGAGAGTGAACGCAGGAGCCATGGGAGTGCTGGTGCTGGGGGAGCCAGCCTGGGGAGGCATCTGGGCAGGAGGAAGCGAAGCTGGTGCTCCGAGGCATTGAGCAGTTAGTATCTTGCCCCAGGCACCAGAGGGAAGATTCAAGAGCCAAGAAATGCTGGTGGATGAGGTTGGGGGGATGGTGGGGGTAGGCATCCATAGGTGCTTTCTCAGCAGCCAGACTCCAGACCCAAATACTTCACCTCTCTGGGCTTCAGTTTCCCTCCCTGCCAAATAAGGATAATCATGCCCATCGCACGGCATCACCTAAAGATCAAACAAGTGAGTGAATATGTCTGTGTTCAGGAAGGTGAAACACTTGTACAGTTAAGCTAGTCTAGTTTTCACAAGGTCAGGAAAGTCCCCCTCTAAGAACTCACTGGACTCCAGAAACGCAGTTCCCCCACCAGCATCTCCCACGTGAACTTCCCTCCCTGAATGCCAATTCCCTGGACAGAACCCACTAATAGCAATAACACATCTTGGGGAAACAAATTGTCGATCCACAAGTCCCCTGGGTTCCCTTTAATGCCAAAGTAACAATCCTGAGCTCCTGCCCTGCAGAATGTCCCATCCCATGAAATGTTGGCTCCCATCTGTTAAGCAAATGATCACTATGTGGAGCGCTGGGTGCCAAGTGCTTTCTATGCTTTCTTTCTTTTTTTAAAATCTGTAGTACTTTTACCACACTGAGTCCATGCTTTATTTCATTTGATTCTCATGTTAGAATCAAAAAAATTGAGGATCGGAGATTAAGTGACTTGCCCAAGGACACAGCTCAGTGGCAGAGCAGAACTCAAACTGAGATCTCTGTGATTATGAAACTCATGCCTCATCACTGTGCTGTCTCATCTTCCTGCTTCTGAGAATCCCCCAGACCTGCTTACATGCTCTGCAGATCTGTCTGGTTACCCCTTCACCTCAGCCACCCACGTGATCAGTTCCTGTGAAAGTTCCTGTAATATTGGGGTCTGGTGTCAGAACAGTGGTCCCCAACCTTTGTGGCACCAGGGACTGTTTTCACAGAAGACAATTTTTCCATGGACGGGGGGTGGAGGGCATGGTTTCAGGATGAATCAAGCACATTACATTTACTGTGCACTTTATTTCTATTATTATTACATTGTAATATATAATGAAATAATTATACAACTCATCATAGGTTGGGGACCCCTGGGTTAGAGGACACAGTTGTTAGAAAGTTCTATTTCCCAGCTGGCAAACAGTAGAAAATAAGTGGTAAATTTGGGTAGTTTCCTACAGACAGTCTCAGCAGGTAGTGCATTCCCCATCACCTGTGCGGCACACACAAAGAACTAATGACAACTTGTCAAGGTCTTAGAGGAGATTCTTGTTCGCATAGGGGTCTGGTTAGATGATCTCACATGTCCCCTTTGCTTCAGTGACTCAAATTCCCAATTGTTGGCACAGACATCAAAATCCCTGAATAGTTTTTTGTGTTTTATCCACTTATGTATCATGTTTTCCATGATTGTTTCAAAGACAGGCACCCCCAGAGAAAAGGCTGCTTTCCTACACATGGTAACCTTGGTTGACACATGGATTTAATTCGATCACTCAACCCCTAATGAAAGGCCACCAAAGAATATGCCGATCAGTGATTAGCTATTTGCATAATTTATTGAGTTTCTGGTTTACACCCAGCACAGTATACACAACATCTCCCAAACTCAAAGCAATCTCATGAGCATCCCATCTCCATCTTATGACAAGGAAACTGAGGCTAAGAGAGGAAAGTTTCCCAGTCTCCAAGCAAGGAGATGGCTGACCAGGTAGTGAACCCAGGTCTGTCTGGCTCCAAAGCTCATATGTGTCCTCTTCAACCCTGATGCACACACTGAATCCCACAGTGACTCATAAAATCTCACAGTCAGAAAGGCTCTCAAGGCCCCTAGGCCCAGCCTCCGCCCACTACGGGAATAGATGGTTATCCAGTTTCTGCTCAAACACAGCCCGCAACGGAGAATCCACCACATCACAAGGCAGTCCCTCGCAGTGGCGGAAAGTTCCTCCACCTTGAGCCGAGGTCTTCTGAGTGGCCTCCATTTCTTGTGGGGGTTCCCACTAACTGCAGGGGACTCAAGGGAGAAATGACTCAACAGTAGCAGGAGGGAAATCTCACTGAACATCCACCCACAGTGAAGGTAGCTGCGGGTGACAGGCAAGGGCTACAAAAGCTGTGCCCAGAGAGGGAAAGACCCGGAGAAGTGAGCAGGAGGGCCTCGTAGGCCCGGACCTTTGCAGTGGCCCCCCGCCCCGTTCCCTCCTGCCTTGGCTCCTGCCCAGCTCACCCGGGAAGGCAGCAGCAGGTACTGGGAACAGTGCTGGACATGGCATCAGACCCACCGAGATCACACCTCAGCCCCAACACTGACCTGCTGTGTGACTTTGGGCAAGTGGCTTCACTGCTCTGACATTTCCCCAACTGTCAAACAACTATAGTGAGCATTAAAGGGGAAGGTGTGTGAAGCGTGTACAGAGCTGCTCAGTCATAAGCAAACAGCAACCAGAAGTAGGACGCAGGCCGGGTGGTGGTTAGGTGCAGACCTGGGGTTAGGCTGGCCTGGTCTTGTTGTTTAGCTTTTCTCTTGAGGGACAAGCAGTCCTGGCTTACAATCCAACTCTGTCCCTTTGCCTGTGGTCCTCGGGCAAGCCATTTCACCTCTCTGCCTGGATTTCCTTTAAAGTGGGAGTTAACAGTAGTGTCTACTTTTAGGGGGAAAGTGGAACAAGGTGATGTCTGAGCAGCACATAGCACAGGGCCCGAGCGAGGAAGTGCTTAACACGTGTTGGCTCCAACCCTCCTTCCTCCCAGGGCACAGACCCCAACCTTCCAGTTCTCTCTCTCTCCCTCTCTCTCTCTCTCTCTCTCTGCTCCCTGTTTTAAGCAGAGGGAACCACATCCAGGGCTTGGAGAGAAGTCGGTTCATTTGAGCATCCTGACCCGTGGACAGAGGGAGCCCTCTCACGAAGTTTTGCTCTCTGTCCCCTCCTGCCCCAGAACCTCTCTCTGAGTTATAACTCATGTTTGTGACTCAATCTGAGACTTCTTTTTATAGTTTCCTCTGTTTCTCTTCCCTTCCTCCACTTCACACCCACCCCTCGGGCTGTGGGCTGCGTTGAGAAATCAAGGGGTGGATGACACATGTCTGAGCCGGTGTGAGGCCTGTACCTGGGAGGGGCCCGGGGTCGCTCATCCATTGCAGAATCTTCTTGCCAGGGCTGGATTGGGGCAAAGTCATTCCTGCTGCTGCTATGGAGCGTTACATTTCCTGGGCCCTTGCATGGGCTTCGATGTTTCCATGAGTAGAGGGTTGGAACTATAAGGCACAAATGAGGTCACATCTCAACTCCAGCCACCACTAGCTGTGTGATCTTGGGCAAGTCACTTGGCCTCTCTAAGCCTCATTTCCCTCACCTGCAAACCATCCTCAGTGGGCTGTGGAGGGGACGAACAGAAATAAGGAGAGTAAAAGCTCTGGCAGATATCAGGTGCAGAACAGATGGTAGCCGAGTTGCAAGACTGCTCCATAGAATCTTCAGAGTTAAGTGAGACCTTCCAGAACCAGGGGTCATGGCATTCCCAGGCATGTGGGAATATGTAAAATGGCCTGTGTACGTATGTTTTTATGGGAAGAGAGGAGGACACAGGGTTTTCATCAGATTCTCAGACTTGGTTCAAGATCTAAAATGTTAACATTGTCTCCAGGGGAGCAGATACTAACTTTTACTTTACAGGCACATAGAACAGCCGTCCTGCCCAAGCACTGGGCAGCTCATTCAGCGGATGTGTGTTCCACGCACTGAAGGTACAAAGATGAAAGCCATTGGCTCCTTGCCTTAGTGGAGCACTAAACTTTAGAGAGGTTAAGTGATTTTTTTTGTTTTGTTTTGTTTCTTATTTCACTTTTTTTTTTTTTTTTAAGACAGAGTTTCGGTCTGTCGCCTGAGCCGGAGTGCCATAGCGTCAGTAATCCTAGCTCACAACTCAATTCCTGGGCTCAAGGAATCCTCTTGCCTCAGTCTCCCAAGTAGCTGGGACTACAGGCGCACGCCACCATGCCCAGCTAATTTTTACTATTTTTAGTAGAGATGGGGTCTCACTCTTGCTCAGGCTGGTCTCAAACTCGTGAGCTCAAGCAATCCTCCAGCCTCAGCCTCCCCCAGTGCTCGGATTACAGGCATGAGCCACTGCGCCTAGCTGAGAGGTTAGGTGATTTAGCCAAGGTCACACAGTTCTAAAGGAAGCGTACTGCTGGGATTGGAACCCCAAATCTGTGACTGCAAAGCTGGCCACTTTGTGTCTCCATAGAGGGGCCCTCCCAGGTCTGTGGTGTGCCCAAGTTCCTTCTGGTTGGCTGAGACCAGCGGAATCAGCATTCCATAAGAAAGGCCCAGGAATGGTCACTGGCTGGGGTCACAGCGAGGGCCTCTGCCAGGCTACCAGTGCACCTCCTGGCAGTTCTGTAGCTGCCTGCTACTAAGCAGACTCAGGGAGAGGGGATTCCCTTCCTAAACTCCAGCGCAGGCTGACACACCATGAGGGAATCCCACATGTGCATTTATATCAACTATACTGAGGTTTAATTTACATACAATAAAATGCAAAGATTTTATACGTCCAACTGGAAGTGTTTGGCACACTCCTACATCATACTGCTCTCAAGATACAGAACATTTTCATTACACAGAGAATTCCTTGTGTCCCTTTCTCAGTGAATCTCCTCCAATGCCAGAGGCAGCCACTATTATGATTTTCGTCACCATTAATCAGTTTTCCCTGTTCTAGAACTCAATATAAATGGAATCGTACAGTGTGTACTCTTTTGTGTCTGACTTCTTTCGTTTGCCATGTTGTCTAAGAAGACTCATCTGTCTTGCCACATGTATCAGTAGTTCATTCTCTTTTGTTTCTGAGTAGTATTCCATTGAATGAATATGCCACATTTGTTTAATACATTCATCTGCTGACAGACATTCATTTTCCCCCAGTTTTTGGCTAATATGAATATATATGCAGGAATCTTTGTGTGGACATATATTTATATTTCTCTGGGTAAATATTTAGAAGTGGTATTGCTGTGTCTTAGGATAGGTTTATGTTTAATTATGTAAAAAGTTACTAAACTGGTTTCCAAAGTGGTTGTGCTATTTTACACGCCCACCAGAAATGTATGAAAGTTCCAGTTGCTTCATAGCCTTGCCAATCTCTGACATTATTAGCCTTTTTAACTTTAGTCATTCTAGTGGGGAAGAAATACTTTCTCCTTGTGGACTTAATTTGCATTTCTCTAATGACATTGAGCATCTCTTCATGTGCTTATTCACTATTGCTATATGCTCTTTCATCTGTTCAAAACTTTTGCCCCATTAAAAAAATTTTGTTTATCTTATACATTGTGATAAATTCTGTCTATATGCTGGATACAAGACCTTTGTCAGCCAGGTGCTGTAGAGCCTAGAAATGGCCACTGCACTCCAGCCTAGCAACATAGCAAGACCTATTTTTTATTAAAAAATAAATAAAAACCAAAAGACTTTTGTCAGGCTGGGTGCAGTGGTTCATACCTGTATTCTAGCACTCTGGGAGGCCGAGGCAGAAGGATTGCTTGAGCTCAGGAGTTCAAGACCAGCCTGAATAAGAATGAGACCCCATCTCTACCAAAAATATAAAAAATTAGCTGGATGTGGTGGCACACGCTTGCAGTCCCAGCTACTCAGAAGGCTGAGGCAAGAGGATCGCTTGAGTCCAGAAGTTTGAGGTTGTAGTGAGCTATGATCATGCCATTGCACTCTAGCCTGGGTGACAGAATGAGACTCTGTCTCAAAAAAAAAAAAAAAAAAATTCATTGTCAGATATATGTATTGTGAAGATTTTCTACCAACCTGTGGCTTACCACTTCATTTGGTTTTGTTGGTGGTGGTGGTGTTCTTGTTGTTGTTGTTGTTGAGACAAAGTCTTGCTCTGTTGCCTGGGCTACAGTACTGTGGCATCAGCCTAGCTCACAGTAACCTCAAACTCCTGGGCTCAAGTGATCCTCCTGCTTCAGCCTCCCAAGTAGCTGAGACTACACACGTGCGCCACCACGCCTGGCTAATTTTTTCTATTTTTAGTAGATACGGGGTCTCACTCTTGCTTAGGCTGGTCTCAAACTCCTGATCTCAAGCAATCCTCCTGCCTCAGCCTCCTGGAGTGCTAGGATTACAGGTGTGAGCCACCATGCCTGGCCTGTGCCATTTCATTTGAAGAGCACAAGTTTTTAATTTTGATGAAGTACAATTTACTTATTAAATTTAATTTTGATTTTTTGCTTGTTTTCCTATCTAAAAAGTTTTCCCCTATCAAACAGTCACAGAGATTTTCTTCCAAGGAAAGTCTATAATAAAAAAAATTAGCTGTGAGGCAGAGGCAGCATGATTGTTTGAGGCCAGTAGTTCAAGGTTACAGTGAGCTAAGCTCACGCCACTGTACTTTAGCCACTGTGATAGAGCAAGACTCTGTCTCAAAAAAAGAAAGATAGATAGATAGAAAGAAAGAAAGAAAGAAAGAAAGAAGAATGAAAAAGAAATTATACTAACAATTATACTGAGTCCTTAGGATCATTAACTTGTTCATCAGAGCAACTCAGGAGGTACATTATTATCACCTATAATGAAAGATGAGAAACCTAAACTGAGAGAGAAAATAACTTACTCAAGGACACACAGCTAGTAAGAGACAGAGCTGGCATTAAATCCAATTCTATCTTAACTGGAACTCCCTGCTCCTAATCTTTACTGTTTTACTACTTCTATAATTTCAAACCCAGGTGATGGTTAGTCTGGAAATTTTAAAAATCTGCAAGGTTTTTCACTGGGATTGCATTGGATTTGTAGCTTAATTTGAAGAGAATTAGCATCTTAACAATACTAAGTCATCCAATTCATGAACACAGTGTAGCTTCATCTATTTAGGTTTTCTTTAATTTCTCTCAGAAATGTTGTATAGACATCAGTGTTCAGGTCTTACATATATTTTGTTGAGTTGGATAAAGTATTTGTTTTTCTAATACAATATTGTTAATGACATTTTAAAATTTCAATTTCCACTTGTGTGTTGCTCATATATAGGAATACAGCTGATTTTTGCATATTGACCTTATACTCCTTCTATTTTGCTAAACTTACATATTAGTTTTAACAGCTATTTTTGTAAATTCCTTAGAATTTTCTACATAGAAAATCTTGTCCTCTGCAAATAAAGATAGTTTTGCCTTTTCCCTTCAAATCTGTGTCCTTTTAATTTCTTTTTCTTACCTTGTTGCATTGGCTAGAATCTCCAGTAAAATATTAAATAAGGTTGGGTGTGATGGTTCATGCCTGTGCACTCTGGGAGGCTGAGTCAGGAGGACTACTTGAGGCCAAGAGTTCAAGATCAGCCTGAGCAAGAGCGAAACCTTGTCTCTACAAAAAAATAGAAAAATAAGCCAGGCATGGTGGCATGAGCCTGTAGTCCCAGCTACTCAGGAGGCTGAGGCAGGAGGATCACTTGAGCCCAGGAGTTTGAGGTTTCAGTGAGCTATGATGACACCACTGCACTCTAGTCCAGCCAACAGAGCAAGACTCTGTCTCAAAAAAAATTAAAATTAAAATTAAATATATATATATATACACATATAAAATAAAACACATTCTTGGCTGGTCATGGTGGCTCACACTTGTAATCCCAGCACTTTGGGAGGCCAAAGTGGGAAGATAGCTTGAACCCAGGAGGTTGAGATTTATGGTGAGCTATGATGGGGCCACTGCCCTCCAGCCTAGGTGACAGAGCAAGACCCTATCTCTAAAAAGAAAAAAAAAAATCTTGCCTTCTTCTTGATCCTTGATCTTTGGAGGAAAGCTCTCAATCTTTCATCATCAAGTATGATGTTACCTTTGAGTTTTTTTGTTTTTGTTTTTGTTTTTTTGAGACACAGTCTTACTCTGCCCCAGCTAGAGTGCCATGGAGTCAGCCTAATTCACAGCAACCTCAAACTCCTGGGCTCAAGCAATCCTTTTGCCTCAGGCTCCCAGGTAGCTGGGACTACAGGCATGTGCCACCATGCTCGGCTTTTTTTTTCTATATATATTTTAGTTAGCCAATTCATTTCTTTCTATTTTTTTAGTAGAGACAGGATCTAGCTCTTGCTCAGGCTGGTTTCGAACCCCTGACCTTGAGCGATCCTGCCACCTCGGCCTCCCAGAGTGCTAGGATTACAGGCGTGAGCCACTGCGCCTGGCCCTACCTTTGAGTTTTTTTCTAGATGCTTTTATCAGGCTGAAGCAGTTTTCTTGTCTTTCTAGTTTGCTGAGAATTTTTAATTATGAATGGGTGTTGGGTTTAGTCAAATGCTTTTTCTGTATGTGTTGAGTTACAATATGTACAATATGTACAGACAAGCAGGATTAGCATTCCATAAGAAATGCCCGGGAATGGTCACTGGCTGGGGTCACAGCGAGGGCCTCTGCCAAAACTGTTTTTCTCCCAGAATGCTTTGGAGGCAATGATTTCCCATTGCCTACAGATAAAGCCGCAGGGCCTGCCTCTCGCATTCTGGACTTTTCTCACTCTGTCCCCAGCACAAGGTTCTGCTCCATCCAGACTGACTTGCCACCATGTGCTGCCTCCACACTTGAGATGGTCATAATTTTATGTAGTTGTTGTTTTGTTTTTTAGTCTGTTAATGTGGTGAATTACATAGGTAGATTTCAGATATTAAACCCACATTTTGGCCGGGCGCGGTGTCTCACGCCTGTAATCCTAGCAGTCTGGGAGGCCGAAGTGGGAGGATCGCTCAAGGTCAGCAGTTTGAAACCAGCCTGCGCAAGAGCGAGACCTCGTCTCTACTAAAATTAGAAAGAAATTAATTGGCCAACTAAAAACATATAGAAAAAAATTAGCTGGGCATGGTGGTGCATGCCTGTAGTCCCAGCTGCTCGGGAGGCTGAGGCAGAAGGATGGCTTGAGCCCAGGAGTTTGAGGTTGCTATGAGCTAAAAAATTAAAAAAAAATAAACCCACATATCATGCCTGAGATATACAACTATTCAGGTTATCTATTTCTTCTTGAACGAACTTTGGTAGTCTGTGTCTGTGGAAAAAAAAGAAGAAAAAAAGAAACTGTATCTGAGGAGTATGAGCCCCTGTAAATGATCAGGCTCAGAGAGGCACTAGACGAAACAGCAGTCACATCACTCCTTCAGCTGAACGATTACCTCCTGAAGCCACTTGCTCTACTGCCACTAAACTACCAAGAAGCCATAAAATGCCACCCACCCTACAGTTCCACAGTGTATAGCCAATCACTAACCAAGGTTTTCCTGTAAACCAATGAGAATTCTTAACCAACAACTTATGTAATCATGCACCTACCCTAATTTGTCCTTTTTTCTTAAAAAATTTGAGCCTCTCTTATTCTCTGGAGCACTCCCCAAGGCAACTTGGAAGTATATCCCAGGCTGCAGTCCTCAACCTTGGCCCAAATAAACTTTCTATACTAATTTTGCCTCAGTTTCTTCCTTTTAGGTCAACATTTCTTTCAAGGAATTTTTCCATTTCATCTAAGGTGTTGTCATCTAATTTGTCGGCATAAAGTTGTTCATAATATTCCTTTGTTATTCTTTCAATGTCTCTGTTAATTAATCCATAGTAATATCCCCTCTCTCATTTCAGATATTGGTAATTTGTGTTTTTCTTTTTTTACTGATCAGTATGACCAGAGGTTTATCAATTCTATTGATCTTCTCAAAGAACCAGCTTTCTGTTTAACGAATTTTTGTATTGTTTTTCTTGTATGTCTCATTGATTTCTGCACTTAAAATCTATGAAGTTTATCCTCCCTTCTCCATTGAACCTGATTAAATATCAATTCTGCCAGGCTTCATTCTGGTAAAAGTATCTGACCTTTCAAGAGGGCAACGTGGCAATAACAAAATCTTCAAAATGTGTATAAAATGCACATACCGTTTGATTCTAAAATACCACTTTGAGAAATTTATGCAGTGGTGTGCTGCAAAATGTTTAACTGTCAGGGCAGAGGAAGGGGATCCTGACTTGTAGCCTTTGCTGATTTTGTGATATAAGTACTCCCACAATGGCCAAGCTATCAGCATGAACCTGTAGTTGGGAAGAGATGCACGCTATTTGCTGTCATAAACCAGTTCAAATAGGTTCCAGCATACCACTAAATTTATGTTAAAGAGAGAACTAGGAATAAATATTCTTAAATTATGTACAAGTTCCCCCCACAGTGTTATTTTATTGGTGGGGAACTGGCCAAACTTAAATATACACCATGCCTGGCGCAGTGGCTCACGCCTATAATTGTAGCACTCTGGGAGGCCAAGGCGGGAGGATTGCTTGGTGCTCAGGAGTCTGAGACCAGCCTGAGCAAGAAAGAAGGAGACCCCATCTCTACTAAAAATAGAAAAATTTAGCCATTCGTGGTGGCCAAAGCCTGTAGTCCCAGCTACTTGGAAACCTGAGGCAGGAGGATTGCTTGAGCCCAGGGGTTTGAGGTTGCTGTGAGCTAGGCTGACGCCACGGCACTCTAGCCTGGGCGACAGAGTGAGACTCTGTCTCCAAGAAAAAAAAAAATACACCAATGAGGTAACAAATGCATTATGGTACAATCATATGATGACATATTACAGTTTGCTTTTGAACAACACAGGGGTTAAGGCCCACCAACCCCTACACATTGAAAATCCACTTATCACTTTTGATTTCCCAAAATTTAACCACTGTTAAATTAAGTTTAGCCTAAAGCTGCCACATCCTTACATATAAGGATCCTTATATATTAAGGATCCACATCCTTATATATTAAGTTCAGCCTAAAGGTTTATCCATATATAGTGAACTGGATGTATAAACAGGCTGTAACCCACTCTTGCATCAATCACAGAGTTTCGGCCAATCACGGGCAGCCAATTGTTCAAACTATGTTCAAATAAAAATGCTGAGCTGTAACCAATCCAGCTGCTTCTGTACCTCACTTTCATTTTCTGCAGATTACCTTCCTTTTTCTGTTCATAAATATTATCTGACCATGTGGCAGCCCCAGAATGACTCCAAGCCTATTCTGGTTTGCAAGTCATTCTTTGCTCAATTAGACACTGTTTAATTTGTCTAATGTTTTTCTTTTGCTGGGTGTGGTGGTGTGCACCTGTAGTTCCAGCTACTTGGGATGATGAGTTGGGAAGATTGCTTGAGACCAGGAGTTTGAGACCAGCCTGGGCAACATAAGGAGACCCCATCTCAAAAATAAATAAATAAATATGGGACTGCAAACTAGTTCAGCCTCTGTGGAAAGCAATATGGAGATACCTTAAAGCGATACAAGTGGATCTACCATTTGATCCAGCAATCCCATTACTGAGCATCTACCCAAAAGAACAAAAGTCACTCTATGAAAAAGACACCTGCACTAGAATGTTTATAGCAGCACAGTTCACAATTGCAAAGATGTGGAAACAACCAAAGTGCCCATCAATACATGAGTGGATTAATAAAATGTGGCATATGCATACCATAGAGTACTATTCAGCTATAAGAAACGATGGTGATATAGCACCTCTTGTATTTTCCTGGATAGAGTTGGAACCCATTCTACTAAGTGAAGTATCCCAAGAATGGAAAAATAAGCACCACATGTACTCACCAGCAAATTGGTATTAACTGATCAACACCTACATGGATATATAGGAGTAACATTTATTGGGAGTCGGGCAGGTGAGGGGGGAGGGGATGGATATATACATACATAATGAATACGATGCGCACCAATTGGGGGATGGACACACTTGAAGCTCTGACTTGAGGGGGGAGGGGGGCAGGGGCAATATACGTAACCTTAACATTTGTATCCCCACAATATGCTGGAAAAAAATTAAATTAAATTAAAATTAAATTTTTAAAAAAGCTTCGATTTCAGAGATACTAAATAAATAAATAAATATAAAGTTTTCCTTTTAACACTACCAATAGCTACTGTTCACCAGAAAACTTACTGGTAACAGTCGATTAACACTTATTTTGTATGTTCTATATATTATATACTGTATTCTTACAATAAATAAGCTATATTAAAAAATCTTAAGATATCAAAGAAAAAATATATTTACTATTTATTCATTAAGTGGAAGCGAATCATCATAAAAGATTTGGTCCTTGTCTTCACATTGAATTGGCTGAGGAGGAAGAAGAGGAGGAAGAATTGGTCTTACTGTCCCGGGAGTGGCAGAGGAGGAAGAAAATCTTCGGATAAATAGACCCGCACATTTCCAACCTGTGTTGTTTGAGGGTCAATTGCATATAGAAATGAATAAAATCTTCTTTTGCAAAACTATTAAGAACGTGGGGAAATATTCATGATATAATGTTTTTTAAAAGTAACTGGAAGTACAGTATAAGATCAATTTATTTTTTAAATGTTACATATAGAAAAAAATCCAAAATGATAAACAACAAAATGTTAACAATTATTCTTTTTTGTGCTTTTTTATACTTGACAAATCTTCTAACATGAAGCTAAGAAATCAAGGGGAAAATCCACAAACTTTTTTGGGGGGTGGGGGGAGAGATTGTGTCTCACTCTGTGGCCCTGGGTAGAGTGCAGTAGCATCATGATAGCTCACTGCAACCTCAGACTTCTGGCCCATAGAAGGCATGGGGGAAATGGAACTCATATCACTGTAAACATACAGCAGGGTAGTTAGGTGTACAGGCCCTGGAGCCAGACTGCTGGGTTCAAACCCATCTCTGCTATTTGCTTCCTTGGACAAGTTATTCAGTGTCTCTGTGAATCAACTTCTCCATCTGTAAAATGGGAATGACAGTGCGGTACCTGTCTCAAAGGGCTGTTATGAGGATTAAAAGAGTTAATATGTGTGAAAATATTTTTTTCTTTGTCAAAGGTAATTGAATGATTTTAACTATAGTTTCTGAAATTTTGAAAATATTTAGTAGCACCTTCTCTGACATGTAGGAATTTGGGACGCCAGCCTGGGAGCCTCTGAACTAAGTGTGATTTCTTAGTGGTCTCCAAGAATCCTTGTAAATTTGGTGCTCTAAGATCTACGATTTAAGAAGTAATGGTAATTCTAGGAGTCACCACAAGAGGGAATAAGACTTTACTCTTGTGGCTTGTGAGGACAATTCAGTAATATTTATGATGTACCCAGTTGGAGTTAACAATATCCGTATCTGAGCAAGCAGCCCCTTCTCAGTACGCCACATCAAGGGCTCATGAGAGTGATTCAGTGTTAGTGTTTTGACCGTCCTGGGTCTCTGTGGTTGGCCACTATAATGCACATGTGAACTAAAGGACTTACAGTTTTTTGGAGCATTACATGTTTATAAGTAGCGGAGGTACTAAAATAATAATAATAATGGCCAACATTTATTAAGCGTACACTGTGTCAGGCACTAGTCTATTAATAAGCATTTTTCATTAACCCATCCTATAGTGGTAGGTATTCTTATTATCTTATTTCCTCACTTTAAAGATAGTAAAATTGGGGTCTAGAGGTGAGGAAATGTGCCAAAGATCACAGTCACAGTGATTTATAGATACTCCAGAAGAATCCTATAGTAGGAAACAAAAAGAGAAACTATTTTGATGAAGGTCTTTTTGTCTCTTACCTGCTTTTGCCACCCAATCTCACATTACTAAAAGTTGTAGAAAATGGCCAATGAGTTAACCAGATATGTAGATAATACCAAAAATAAGAGTTCCCACCAAGTGATTTTATCTTGGTCTGCCTATCATGCAGTCTTCACAGAGAAAAACAGTAAGTGTGGAGCTAGAAGAGGTGTCAATCGATAATGAAAAGGACACACCTTTGGAGTAAAAAAGATTAATAGGTTCAAAGTTCTGACTCTTACAAATGCTGTATGACCTGGGGTAAATTACCCAACCTCTCTGAGCCTTAGTTCAGGTGTAAAAAAATTTAAATATATGTACTTTATTCCTAGAGAGTTTGTGAAGTGTAAACAAACTAGCTTTTGTAAAAGCACCTGATAGGTTCTGACATATAGTAGGAACCAAGGATCTGCTTAGTTGTCTGCCTGGGGAACTTTGGAAGCCAACTCTGAAACAAGGATTCCTAACTAAGGGATTTATAAAGAAAACGCTCCAAGGAGAAGTCGGCAAGGACCTAGGGGAAGCAGGACTGGGAGTGGGGGGAAACCAAGCAAAGAAGAGATTTCAGGCAAAGTCCCAGAGACAGTAGTTTAGTCCCTAAAGTAATTTAATCCCTAAAGGAGCTCAAGAGTATAAATTCTACCCAGAGACCAGTATGCTGGGCTTTCAAACTCTCGCATCTAATCAGTCATTTGCTAGAGACTAGGGAAGAGGGAAGGATCAAAGCCATTTCCAGTAACTTGAGGACCTTCCTCCTCTGAAGAGTCTCAGGAGCTGGTTATTGGAAGCAAAACCAAACAGCAGCCAAGGAAGGGGCAGGAGGAACTGATAAGAGATCTGAGAGGATCTGGCCGGAGCAATAGTATCTGCTACAGGGTTGTTTGCTTTGGTTTGGTTTTTCTCCTCTTAGAAAAGCTCAAATTCTTGCTTTGCCACTTCCCAGCTATCTACTCAGAGTTTGTCTTTCTTCATCCATAACATGGTAACAGTAATATCTGCCCTGACTTCCTCACATGATCAAAAAGGATGAAAGCAAAAAAATAAATAAAAAAGATGAAAGCTCTGGAAGTTGAAATGCTAGATAAATTCTTTTATTTATTCCACAAGCATTTATTGAACATCTACTATAAATCAGGCACAGTACTAGGTGCTGGGATACACAACATCATGTGAGATTCGTGAATTGTTAAGGAGCCTTTACTGAAACAGAAACTTACATGACCATGTGATAAGTGATGTGATAAAAATCGTGGTGGGGGACGGGAGCCACTGGCACAAAGTAGGATATAGCCTGTTCTACCAGGGAATCAGGGAAGGTTTCAAGAGGGCTGACATCTAAGCTGCCCAAAAGATAGGCAGAAAGGGCATTCCTGGCAGAGGAAACAGCACAAACAAAATCAAAGAGATATACAATAGCCTGACATATCTGGGAACTTAAATTCAACATGAAGGCCTCGGATGCCAGGACTAGGATCTTTAACTTAATCCCATAGGCTGTGGGACCCACTGAAGGATTTGGAGATGGGGAATGGCTCAACTAACCTTGCAGCAGTACGAGCAATGTCCTGGAGGAAGGGAGACCAGATCAAAAGCAATTAGAGTGGTAGACAATCGAGAACTCAAGGGAATCACCCATTATGACTTGACTCACTGAGTGGAGGATACGCCTTTTAACAAGATTATAAATCTTATTATTATTTTGCCAAGAGTGAGGGGGAATTCAGGTTTTTATATTTTCTCTATTGATGCCAGGGAAAATACCAGGGATATGTTTAAGATTGCAGAGAACCCATAGACAAAATAAATGAATAATAAATCATGGAATATTATACTCTTCAAAGTACTTTCACATTTATTATTGAGTTGATCCTGGAACAACCTGGGGAGGGGAGGGAAACAATTGCCAGATGAAAGAACAGAGTCCCAGAGAAATGAAGTAACTTGTCCATGGTCACACAGGATTTGTTTGTTTGGTGTTTTTTAGTAAAATATGGTATTACAATCCAGGCATCTTTTAAGGGAAATTTTTCCCCATTATACAAGTTGATATTGCTCATTAAAGATAATTTGGGGCCGGGCGTGGTGGCTCTGGCCTGTAATCCTAGCACACTGGGAGGCCAAGGCGGGAGGATCGCTCAAGGTCAGGAGTTCGAAACCAGCCTGAGCAAGAGCGAGACCCCGTCTCTACTAAACATAGAAAGAAATTAATTGGACAACTAAAACTATATAGAAAAAATGAGCCGGGCATGGTGGTGCATGCCTGTAGTCCCAGCTACTCGGGAGGCTGAGGCGGAAAGATCGCTTGAGCCCAGGAGTTTGAGGTTGCTGTGAGCTAGGCTGATGCCACAGCACTCTAGCCGGGGCAACAGAGTGAGGCTCTGTCTCAAAAAAAAAAAGATAATTTGGAAAAGATCAAAAAGTAGGATAAAGTGTTGAGTCCTTCATGGCCTCACAAATAACCAGTGGTATATTTTGGTGTGGCTGGTTATTTCAAAAAAATTTGAACTCCTGACCTTGAGCTATCTACCCGCCTCGGCCTCCCAGAGATTACAGGCGTGAGCCACTGCGCCCAGACCCAAAAATTTATTTTCTATGCTCTTTTTTTTTTTTTTTAATTAGAGATGGGGTCTCACTCTTGCTCAGGCTGGTCTCGAACTGCTGAGCTCAAGCAATCCTCCTGCCTCAGCCTCCCAGAGTGCTAGGATTACAGATGTGAGCCACTGAGCCCGGCCTTTCTATGCTGTTTTAATCCATTTTTATTTCCATTTTGCATTATAATATAAATATTTTATCAGGTAGTCACAAAATTTTAATATAATTATTTGTAATAAAGTCAAAAAGTTAAAAGTAGATGCTTTTAACCATTTGCTATTAATAGTTGGTAGATATTTGTGTTTGTTACTTCCTTTTTTTTGTTAATATTAAATGAACATTGTGAGACAGGCACAGTGCCTCAAGCCTGTAATCCCAGCAACTCTAGAGGTGGAGGTGGAAGGATCACTTGAGGCTAGGAGTTCAAGACCAGCCTGGGCAACATAGTGAGATCATGGCGTGGTGGTGCACACCTGTAATCCCAGCTACTCAGGAGGCTGAGGCAGGAGGATTGCTTGAGCACAGGAGTTTGAGGCTGCAGTGATCATGCCACTGCGCTGATCACACCACTGCACTGCAGCCTGGGTGACAGAGACTCCACCTCTAAAAATTCAATAAATAAAACGATCATTTTGATGAACATCTTTGCACACATGGCTTTTTCCACACTGATTTTGGATTCATCTATTAGAACAGGTTTTCAGGAGTGGAATGACTAGCTCAAAGGTAAAGAACATTCTAGGGCCTTCCTTTCGGCCGGAGCCACCATCTTCCAGTAATTTGCCAAGATGACAAACACAAAGGGAGAGAGGAGAGGCACCCGATACATGTTCTCTAGGCCTTTTAGAAAACATGGAGTTGTTCCTTTGGCCACATACATGCGAATCTATAAGAAAGGTGATATTGTAGACATCAAGGGAATGGGTACTGTTCAAAAAGGCATGCCCCACAAATGTTCCCACGGCAAAACTGGAAGAGTCTACAACGTTACCTAGCATGCTGTTGGAGTTGTTGTAAATAAACAAGTTAAGGGCAAGATTCTTGCCAAGAGGATTAATATGCGTATTGAGCACATTAAGCACTCTAAGAGCCGAGATACCTTCCTCAAACGTGTGAAGGAAAATGATCAGAAAAAGAATGAAGCCAAAGAGAAAGGTACCTGGGTTCAACTGAAGCGACAGCCTGCTCCACCCAGAGAAGCACACTTTGTGAGAACCAATGGAAAGGAGCCCGAGCTGCTGGAACCTATTCCCTATGAATTCATGGCATAATAGGTGTCTCACACTTTGTGAGAAGTGACAGAAAGGAGCCTGAGGTGCTGGGACCTGTTCCCTATGAATTCATGGCGTAATAGGCATAGCCCACTTGTGAGAAGCAAAGAAAGGACCTTGAGCTGCCAGAACTCCCTCCCTATGAATTCATGGTATAGAAGACAAACCTAATAAAATCCACTGGACTCTAAAAAAAAAAAAAAAAAGAACATTCTAGGAATCTTGATACAAGATTAACAACTATTTTCAAAAAGGATATACCCACATTTCTTGGACCCTTCCATTAGCACTCTTGCTATTAATCATATTTGATCTATCTCACTTTAATAAAAATAGAGAATAAGACCCTTAAAAAAAGAGAGAAAGATTTTAGCTGTACCAATACCCTTCATCAACTAATGGACATCTTTTGGGAGCAAAGCTTGCCAACATTTTGCCTCCTCTGTCCTGTTCTCTGCTGTTGTTTCTCTTTTGAACAGCAGATGGCAGGATAATCCCACAACAGGTGGTCATGATTTCATTTAATTTCAATGAGAAGAAAATTGCTTCTTTTCCCACATGTATTTCTTTCCTGAGATAAACAGCACGTAGGGCATCTGCCTCTTTATTGGAAGTACGATATGTAAGAAAGTAGCTTTTCAGCAAGGAATATCAAGGTAACTAACATAAATTCTGAGCCTTAGGTTATTACACTGTGCAAAAACAAGTTTCTCAGAAAGAAGCAAATGGAGGTCGAAAGCCAATTGTTAAAATTCCACATATTCTACATTTCCCCAGTTAATAATCATTAAAAGTTTATAGCCAGAAAGTTACAGAGGCCCTTCTGTTGTAATTGTTAGGGTTTAGAGTCAGTGGGAACACCCTTCTCACCCAGGGGATTTTAAAAGCCAATCCCACCCCCTCCCCACAATTCTCTCCCCTAACACTCATTTCCCATCTCTTCACAAAATTGCCAGGGTAATTGACTCTTAGATGAGATGAGTTTGACTTTCTACCCTGATTTTGTAACAGAAGTTCTTTTGGTGAGGTTCTTTGTTTGAAAATGCACAATAAAAATGGCTTTAGAATGACTTCAGAGGACTCTTTCTTTTTCTGGTGCCAATAACAGATTCCAAAGCAGCTATTATTCGAGGTGGGTGATAGGATCCCTTGAGACTGTTTAAGTATCAGTTTTCAAAGTGCTTAGGAACCTGAAATGTCCTGTATGGTATATTTGCAGGTGCATAATTGGCCAAGTGCTCCAGGGGTTATAAAGATTGCCTTCCTGTAGTTGGAACAGACAGATTTAGCCTCTTACTGAAACTGAAGGCTGCAATGTCGATAACAAAATCTGATTCTAACTCTCCTGTGTCACTTCAGCCCAAAGGTGCCTTTGTCTCCCAGGAGAAAGAGGCTGGAGGTAAGTGAATGGCCCTTAACCAGAGCCATGTAGGAAACATTGCTAAGGAAGACTTTTGTCCTGAGAGTGGAGGTTTAGGGCTGTCGCATGTGAAGCAAATGTGCTTTGTTCACAGCTAACCTGCCTGAATGCAAGCATTGCTGAGGTGACTGGGGCTGAGGAGCAGCAAACTGCTTTAAAAGCAGCTTTCGGTGGGACACTTGAAGCATACAATGGCTTTATTTTTGTTAGACATAATTCTCCAACCTTGCTTTTTTACTGCACTAACCGAAACAAATCTGGATAAACTTAAAAGGCTGTCTTGATGTCAGTAGGAAAATGGATATTGTCTCTCCCCAACGTGTTTGAATGGTAGTACATAATCCTAGCTACATCCAGATAAGAATACACCTCAGCCCGTAGAAAGCTTTCCTGGAACAGACTATCACCAAGAGTATTCACTTTGGGGCTTGGCGGTTCCAGCCTGTCTTACTAAAACTTCTAAAGAAATAGTTTGCCTGCTCTCTCTTCCATTTGTAGTTAATACTTATGTGTACTTAGTGGTGTTCTGCACTCCTTTTATTTCTCCAGGCCCCTGGCATTTGATGATACCTGTGCAACAGGAGCTTTCATCTTACCAAATACAGGGTGGTGTTTAGCGCAGAAGGGGCCAGGAAAAAGGAAAAAGGCCTGTGCTTTTTTCCTAAGTTACTTAACTTAGGAAATCAGTGGGCTTGTTTTAAGATTAAATGTGTCTTTAAAATATTAGGATCTTCAGTGATGAAGGTATGGGTGAAACTGCTTCCCTCAGACAAACCTGAGGTGAGGGATGTAGGTGTCACATTCAAATCAAAAAGGTGCCTCTCAACAGGAAAGATTTAATCAGCTCTCCTTCCCAGGATCAGCTGCCAGGTTTGAACATTTACTTGTCTGTGTTCCAGGCAGGAGACACTACTAATTATGGGAGCAATTCCCATGGATACAGAGAAGAATTGTCTGAGCTGGGGAGTCAAAGCTCTGATCAAGAAGGGGCTGAGAGGAAAAAAGCCCCCAACATTCTTAGAGGAAATTCTGGAGTTGACAAGAGACATGCCTTCTCTGCAGGAATGCCCCCTCTATGTGACATTTGAAGATCTGGAAACATCCTTTCCTTCACCTTCCTAACTCATGTTAAGAATCTCTATTATCTGATAAGTTTATTTTGGGAAAAAAACAGAACGAGGGCTTTACCAAGAGTGACTCTCACAAATGACAGTCCCTGAAAAGAGGCAGACTTGGCCATCGGGGTGGCCAAAATGGCACAAGCATTTGGAACCTGTTGCCTCATCCTTGGCAAAGACACCACTAGATCCTTTCTGCTCTATGTAAAGTAAGCTATGGCAAAGTTTTCTTTTGGTACAAAATCTAGACTTTTGGTACAAAATCTAGACTCACAAGTGAGCTTCTCCACCATCAGTCTGAATTTTTATTCTGCTCCTCTTCTTTGTCCATTATGCAGGGCACCTGCTCCCTGTCCCTCCCCCACTCCTCCAGCTGTCTGTCTGTCTCATTTGTGTCAATTAAGAATTCAATACTGCTTGATTTAATTGAATGACTTTCCCTGTATAGAATCCCAACTACAGACAGGGCATCAGCCATCACTCCCATTGGCCAGAATAAAAACTCTAAAAAGCCAAAGGCATGTAAGGGTGCCTTAGAAAGGAGCAAGAGGTTCTCACTGGCTTTGCCAGTGAACCTGAGAAAGAAAAAATGGCAAGACTGGGTTCCCAGACAATGCTCAGTCATGTAGTTGCTGGCCCACCAAGAGACAGCACTGCATCCAAGATCATTTGGGTTCACTCTATTTAGTTAAGGTTTTCAAAGGGGATCTTAGGGCTTAGAAAACAAAGAACTAACTGGAATAAACTTCTTCTAACACTTCCTGGTTTATAACATGCTTTCATCCTCAGTCACTGATACATAGGTACTGTTCATCACCTCCCTCTATTCACTGAACATCTATATGTGCCAGGCAGTGTTATCAGAGCTGAAAACAGTGTTCTAAGAACCAAAAATAAAATAAAGCTCTTGTTCTCATGAAACTTACATTCTAATGGGAGGGGGCAAAGAAATAAATACGTGAACATACAGTACATTAAATGGTTATAAAGGTATTGAGAACCGTAAGCAGTGTTAAGGGAGATAGAAATTATGGCTTGGGCAGAGTTTTTAGTTTATAAAGGGTGGTCAGAAAGGACTCACTGATAAGGTGATTTTGAGCTGAGACATAAAAGAGGGGGAGTAAGCCATACAAACATGAGGAAGAGAGTGTGGAGGAGGAAAAGGATTCCTGGCAGAGGGTTCAGCAAGTGCAAAGGTCCTGACACAGTTTCCTGGCTGAAGGAGGCCGGTGTGGCCGAATAGAAACGAGCCAAGGGAGAGATATAGAAGATAGGGAAGTGGGTTTGAAGGGGCAGACTTTGTTAGACCTTCTAAATCATTGTAGGGTCTCTAGTTTTTATTCTGAGTGAGATGAGAAGCCACTGGAGGGTTTGTATTAGAGCAATGAATGACTTATGTTTTATGATATGACTTATGTTTTTAAAAAAATTTTATGGGTACATAATAGTTGTAAATATGGCTTATGTTTTAAAACATATTCTGGGTGCCCAGGGGTACAAAGACAGAATCAGGGAGACCAGTTAGGAGGCAACTGTGGGAATCTAGGCAAGAAATGATGGTGGCTTGGGTCAGCCTGGTAGCAGTGGAGGTGGTGACAAGTGATCAGATTTTGGGTAGAGGTGCCAGGATTGCTGATGGACATCATGAGGAAAACAGGAGAAGTGGAGAGGAGTCGAGAATGTTGTGAAGGCTATGGCTCGAGCAACTATTAGACAATCCAATGGAAAGAACAGAGGCCTTGAGTTAGAGGCTTTGAGACCAAATCTCAGTTCCACGGCTCTGGACTGTGCAGTCCTGGGCAAGTCATTGATTCTCTCTGAGCATCAGTTTCTTCATCAGTAAGAACGTGGTAATGATAATAGTACCACTCTCACAGGTCCGTGGTGAGAATTGAACAGGATGTGAGAACGCTTAGAAGAATATCTGGCACTGAGACATTTAATGAATGTCACTTGAATCTAGGAACAAATAATGCTTTGAAATATTATGGCTAACAAATGAGTGATAGCATAGGAGGCAAAAAAAGAGAAAAAAACACAAAGATTAAGTGAAAAAAGAATAATATAAAATTTAAAAAAGATATAATAAATTTAAAAAAAAGAGAAATATTATGGCTCTAGGGTTTTCTCAATTCTCTCTTCATTAACTTATCATTCTCTGATGGCGTCCCACTGTATTTAGAATAAAATACAAACTCTTTCCAGGTCCAAGAAGGCTCTGTGTCACTAGTCTCACCTACCTTTCCAACCTACCAGCCACATAGACCTTCTGTCTGGCCGTTAATAGAACCTGATAAATTTCCATTTTCAGAACTATCACATGCTCTATTTTCTCTATCTAGAATGGCCTCACCCTGGTGGCTGGTGCCTTCTCATCCTGCAAGAAATATTAATTGCTCAGAGTGGCCCTTCCTGACCGTCAATTTTAAAACAGTTTCCTACCAATATGCTCTCTTCCAGAATTCGTTTTTTTCATTCAGAAAAGTTAATCACAATTTATAATTCTGTTTACCTGTTTGTTGTCTGTCTCTTCCACTAGACTGAAGTTCCACGATGGCAGGGACCACAATGTGTATATCCGATGCCTAATATAATACTTGGCTCATAGTAGGTTCTCAATAAATATTTGCTGAAATACTGAGTAAATACTGAGTGCCATACAAGGCTCTTATTCCTATTCACTTGCTGATATTTTTTTAGTTTTTTTTTTTTAAACTTCACTTTCTCTGCATTTTGCACAGTTCAGTATTATATTTCACTGTGGAATATTAATAAAAACACTTTTCTCTGTTGAACCAGAAAAGCCTTTGACTCTACTTTCATGCACACTGTACTGGGCTTAATGTCTATATATAGTACTAATACTGATTTGTACTATTTTTTTGTGTGTGTGTGTGCTTACCTCTCAAAGCTATACTTGTCTTTAGCCTTAGGTGACAAAAAAATAGGGCGTAAGCTTCAGGTCATCTAAGAATCCTCACTCATCTATCCAAAGGACTTGTATAGACAAAGGGAGTGGGGAGGGAATTCCAAGACAGGAAACAAGGTCACCAAAGGCACGCAGCCTGTTGTGTGGGGGATAACCAAGAAATACATATGGTTTTTGGCGGTTGCAGTAGGGGTGCCAAAGATCAGATTGGCTAGACAAGGTCAAATGAATTGGAACTGTTTCCTCCTCCTATATTTTCTGAAAAGATTTGTGTAAGATTGGTCTTTCTTCACCAGCGAAAGGGCCTAGAGCTTTCTTTAGGAAAGATTTTTGATAACAAATTCAATTTCTTTAATTGACATAGGGAAATTCAGATTTTCTATT
Source organism: Cheirogaleus major (assembly GCA_963574435.1). Lineage (NCBI taxonomy): Eukaryota > Metazoa > Chordata > Mammalia > Primates > Cheirogaleidae > Cheirogaleus > Cheirogaleus major. The sequence goes on along the minus strand of CAUYPO010079888.1, from coordinate 5,881 downwards.
TCATCTTGTGCCAGTTTCAGTAAGATATATTAGATAAGGAAGGCCTTAAATGCTAGACTGAATCTTATTTTCTTGAAATGAACTACACTTTGGAGCCATTAAAAGTTTTTATGTGAAAGAATGACAGTACTTCAGGAAGGTTAGTCTGGAGAATGCACAATAAGGGTTTGGGAGAGAAGTCAGGAAAAAGGGAGAAACAGAGGAGGGAGAACCATATAATAGACTTTTACAGAAATGTGAGAAATAAGTGACAAGGGCCTTGACTAGAGTGGTTTTAGAAATAGAGAAAAAGGACCAAATTCAAGAAACATAACCACTTTTTTTTTTTTTATCTATATCTCCTTTTGCCTGAATTAGGTTGATAAATTTTAGTACTTAATGGAACATTGTACTGCTTCTCAGCATATCCTCTGCCCCAGGTGGAAAGCATTCCTTGTACCAGCGCCCAGTGGTAGGAAGGGATAATATTTCTGCTGTGAGTTAGACTTCCAGCCTTTAAGACCTCTGCTGTAGGAACTGGTGCCACCTGTCTGTCCTTTTGGTTTTAAATTTAACTTTACAACTAGCTTTTTCAATACACTGTTGATATTTTTCTTTTTTATATGACAGATGTGGTTTCACAGGGCATCTAGAGGTTGCTTAAATTCTGTAAGTAAATACTGTGGTGTAGTTGTTTTTCTAATTTGGGAACTGAAAAGGCAACTATGATAGGGAGAAGAAACATGGGATTTGGAGTCAAAAGACCTGAGTTTTACCACTTGGCTCAACTACTTTTTAGCTGTGTGACCTAAGGCAAGACAATCTCTCTGAGACTTAACTTCCTCATGTGCAAACTGAGCATAATGCTAATCTTGCATATTTCACAATGTTGTCCTGAGAACAAAATTAGAGAAGCTTTTTCATTCTTTAAAAAACAAATAGTCCCAAGCTGGGTGAGGTGGCACATGCCTGTAGTCCCAGCTATTCAGGAGGCAGGAGGATCCTTTGATTCCAGGAGTTTGAGGTCAGCCTGGGCAACATAGTAAGACCCTGTCTCAAAAAGAAAAAAAAAAGGTAGTCCATTTAAAATCCAATGTCTAATTATTCCTGTGACTGTTTTTAGTTAAAGTAACTAATTAGCATAAATGAGAATCTTTCATCTGAAAATTCCCATGAATTTTACTTGTTTTTTTGCTTTGTTTTGTTTTGTTTTGGGGAAGACTTCCATACCTCAAAGTGATTATGGTAGTACTACTTGGCTTTCAAAGAAAATAAATAAAATTTAATTTTTGATATGCAATTTTCAACTAAGACTTGCAAGACTTTTTAGTTTTGAGTACTGAGTAGCTTTCAAAGGGAAAATTATTCTGCATTTAGCGGTGGCACTAGAGTTAAGCTAGATTTACAAATCCTGAGTCTTAATCTAGGATCTGAGAGGTACTAAATCAGTTATGAGGAATTTTCTTTTCCCAGATATGTGCATGGCTTGTTCACTTCCTGGTCTCCTTCATGTCTTTTTTTTTTTCCTTCATGTCTTTACACTGGTGTCACCTTCTCAGTGAGATCTTCCCTGTCCATTCAGTTTAAAATGTAAACGTTTCCCCAACTCCTCACTTCCATTCTCTGCTTATTTCTCCTCCATAGCACTTATCATTTAACATACTACATGGTTATTTATTTTGCTTATATATATCTCACCCTTTTACCATCCTTTCCCCCTCCACAATATAATCTCCATGAATTTTCTCTGTTCACTGTTGTATCTCTAATATGTAAAATAGTACTCGAGACATAATAGGCACTCGATTAATATTTGCTGAATAAATAAAAGAACACTTCATGGGTTTTCTCTTTGAATCTAATAGTGTAAGAATACGGTATTTCAGCAAAACACTGATGGAACGCTGTCCCGGATGCTTCTTCTAACGACATCCACAGCAGAGCAGCACGTCCACATTCAAACTAAAAGGGTCCTATTCTCTTAGCTCTGGGAACAATGGAAACTTTTTTGGTCACTGTTTACTTTATTGAGGATGGCAGAGTATAGGAAGAAGCAGAGCAGTGTCTAGGGGGTCATCTTCTATGAGAATGCTCTCCCAAATCTTGGGCTCTGGGCAGACTGCCTGTCAAGTAAGATCGGGGGTCATTAAGATAATCCTCTTCTCTCACTTCCAGAGGATTCCCTGTGAAATACAAGTACTCCAGGAGGGGAATCACAGCTTAATCCTCCATCATTTAACACTTGAGTTGGATTTAGGATATGGGCAGGAAGCCTCATTTTACTAATTTTGTAGTGCCTGGGGCAGAATTTGACCAGCTTTTTCACATACCAAAGTCTCCCTGCCCCTATATATCACTCCACAAACAAATGCTATAGACTATAACTGATGAAGGATGATAGGAAACCATTCTCTTTAACCAGCTACAATTCTATCAACCTGATCTCCTCTGCAATTGTAGTTACCAAGAGATCATAAAGCCTAGAGGAGATTCTGTTTCCAAACATACCAAATTGGTGTCACAGAGAGTAAACCAGATTATCTGCCGTCTAACTTGTGCCCTGAGGCATGCATTTGGTTGTAGAATGCCCATCCATGAGGTCATCATGTGTTATAAATAAGTATATATTTGCATATGTAGTTTACATGCAAATGTTTATTCTCAAGTTGAGTGTCTTCCATGGCATGTGCTATGAGAGGTGATTCCCTAACTCCCATCAAGGGACTGGTTATACTGGAGTCCATGCAGAAACTAGATTCCTGGGCCCCATCTTTGACCTAACAAAACAGAATCTCAGGGCGGGTATAACATCTGTTTTTTAAACAAGCACACAGTGATTATCATGAATGGCCACGTTGGGGAACCTCTATGGGGGATACCAAGGAAGTGTATAATGTGGACCCTGACTCTAGGTACTTTATAGTTTATTTGGAAAGTTAGAACTGAAATATAAAATAACTGAACATTATTTTCATCAGAGTGGCCAACAATTTGGTATATTACATAAGTGCTACCAATGTGAAGACAGAAAGGGAGAGATCCGTGATCCTCCTGCCTCAGCCTCCTGAGTAGTTGGGACTACAGGCACACACCGGCATGTCTGGCTAATTTTTTATTTTTTGTAAAAATGGAGGTCTCACTGTTCCTCAGGCTGGTCTCAAACACCTGACTTTAAGCAAACCTCCCACCTCAGCCTTCCAAAGTGTTAGGATTACAGGCATGAGCCACCACACCCACCTCAGATAGGATTTGAATAAAGGAAAGAAAAACATGTGGAGGAAAATCAGTAGGGAAATGAACAAAGGTTCAGAGGCAGAAACATAGCAGCATGTTCTCAGAACATTGAGTCTGGCCAAATTAGAACATACATTTTGATGAAGAGTTAGAAATACGGATTGATAGGTACGGTTAATAGGCCAGATTACACAGGTCCTGGAAGTCAAACAGAAAAGTTTAACCTCTCCAAGGTGAGAAAATAGAAAGTGAAATCAAACCACCAACTGAGCACTCTGAGTGGCACAAGGGGGATGGGGTTCTGGTGCACACTTGAGAGTTGAGCCTACCCTCTCCTCCTCTTGGTTGAGACTCTCTCCAGCAAGGGAAAGCTATTAGAAGGGTACCTGTTGTCTATTTTCTCATCCAACTCTCAAATACAAGTCTCTTTCCTTTGCTTCTTCCTATTGAAATCAGCAGAGAAGTTCCCAGGGAAGCTGCAAGCTGCTTCACAATTTAGAGCAATGCTTACTTCTAATGCCAGAAACCCATCTGGGTCTGTCTGTAACCCTAAGGTAGTTTTTAAATCCTAAACACATATTGGTCTGGAAATTCTCCATAGCTCATGGCACAGTTTACGTACATTGAGTATGAGTGTATTGTTCCCAATTCTCCTGGTAAAAGGATTTGTGAACTGTGATCCTATAGAAAAACCATTTTGAGGACAGAAGGACAGGAGCTATGATGTGTTTCTAAGAAGGTAAGCTTTTTCCCTTTGTTTTCTGTTTCTTTTGCTCACTACTGAACAATAAGTTTCAGAAGCCAATGCTCAAGCCAGAAAGCCAAGCTCCTGGGTGATTGAGGATTTTCTGGTTTCAAATTAAAACAGAAAACTAAATTAGCAAATTAATTGTTGGATGTGTTTTCCCGTGCCCTTGATCAGCTGCTGCAGGACCAGTAGCCAATGAAAGATGACTTTTGAGTGCCCTGGAGAGGGGGCAGGGTTCAGAATCAGGTTCTGCTAGCTACCAAGTGTCAGACATGTTAATTTTAAATTACTTTTGTACAGCTTGGTGTCAAAATGATTAAAGCATGAAGAGAAAAACAGAACCAAAGGAGAGAGAAGGGAAATCATTTACCTTGCATTTGGAGCAAGGACACTTGCAATTCCATTTCAGATGGACTTCAAGACAAGAGGGTTGTGTGATGTGTGTGATGTGATGGTTCTCCATTCCCTCTGTTTAATGTCACTATCTCCATATGGCGGAATCTGGATCTTTAACATAGTAACACTAATATAGCCACACTTTCTTCCCCCTTCCTCGATAAAACTTCATTCCAATAATACATTGGGCACAGTGCTAAGTATACTTTACACTTAATATACCAAATAGTTCTCATGTCAATGCAATAATGTGTCATTATTCCCATTCACAGATGAGAAAACTGAGGCTTGGAGAGGTAAAGCCACTTGCTGTAGTCACTCAGCAGAGGCAGGGCCATATTGCTTCCTCTCAATTTTCCCTTTGGGTTGGAGGAACTAAGAATTTAAACAAGTTTGATTGCTAAGACAACTTCATTGTCCCTTTTAAAAGTCATGTGTGCTTTCTTTTTGTTTGAAGATGCTGCTGAGGTCAGCCTTATTCTCCATGGAATGCCTATCTTCACAGAACTAGTTTTCCACAGTGAGCAAGTAACCAGCTCATTGGTCAGCTTGTCTTCATCTCCCAGTACCCAGCTTTTTTGCTTGGTTTCATGGGCTTCATGACACTTTTTGCTCAAGATGAGCCAGGCCTAGTCTGATTCTTGTGTGTGAAGTACAAGGCTGACCTCAGTTGCTATTTCTTTTCAACCATCAACACGAAGCTGCACTGCTTGAGTTCTCTCAGTCTGCCAGATTTTATTGTTTATTTTCTCCATCATTCCTATAATGTGGGGGGATAATGTCACCCCACATTATCTTACCACATTGTTGGCCTCCAGAATTGCAGTGTGGGGCTACAATTCAATTTTTAAGATCCTAGTGGTACTGAAATCACAATACTGCTCCCTGGACACCACTAAATAAGTTTTAGGTACACAAGGATATCCTAAGAATGCTGAGTGATACCAAAGCCACCATTCAGGATAATAATGATATCAAAAATTGATCTAAAAACACAAGATGGAATTACAGCTCACGCCTGTAATTCCTAGCACTCTGGGAGGCCAAGGCGAGTGGATTGCTCAAGGTCAGGAGTTTGAAACCAGCCTGACCAAGAGCGAGACCCCGTCTCTACTAAAAATAGAAAGAAATTAATTGGCCAACTAAAAATATATAGAAATATATAGAAAAAAATGAGCCGGGCATGGTGGCGCATGCCTGTAGTCCTGCTACTTGGGAGGCTGAGGCAGCAGGAGCCCTTGAGCCCAGGAGTTTGAGGTTGTTGTGAGCTAGGCTGACACCACGGCACTCACTCTAGCCTGGGCAACAAAGTGAGACTCTGCCTCTAAATAAATACACAAGATGAAATAATTGCCAAATGTAGAAATATTAAACCTTAGAACTTTAGGAATGTTATTAGCAGCTGACTTTTAGAAAGTGCTGGCTATCACCATGCTGAGTGCTTTTCAAGAACCTAATGAGGTAGGCTATATCGTTTTCTCCCTCTTCAGTGTCCAAGTGACTGGCAGGGTAAGGATGAAAGGC